>CAJHNH020008555.1:225000-240000 GCA_905116865.2 Candidula unifasciata | reverse complement strand
CAGCTCGACTGCAGTCACCCCCTTTTTATGTCATCACTATAAAAAATAAGTCGAGCCCTATATGCCCATTACGACTAAGGGCGCAGAAAAGGGTCATTTACAATCAATAACAGTGCCGTAGCAGCGCAGTGACTAGACGCTATCCTGATGGTCCGAAGGTCTTCGGTTTAAATCCGCGCCAGTGAATGGGTGATATAATCGTTTTTTGTAATTGGCCTTGAGTTCCAGATAGACCCAGCTCAAGGTATCACCACGGACATTTCCTAGGAAACAATGGCGACTGGCATATTGCTAACCACATCACATATCGAGTGTCAGTTGGTGTATACAAAATACGAGTCTAGTATCATGTGCCTGATACGCCACTGGCGTTAAGATGGTCCTTACCACCTTTGCGAAGAAAAGACACTGGAACTCACAGAGGCAAAAAAATAAAGGCATACCCAGAAACACGCGGAGAAGGGCGCTAGAGATTGAAGTAACAAAGTTGGAGAGGACAAAAGGTGAGCTGCATGCACAAGCGAGAAGTAGAATGATTTGGCTTGAAGTGGTTGAGGGCCTCTACTGGGCAGCCTAGGTCACGTAACAAAATACCGTGGTAACCTACGTCACGTAGCAAAACGCCGTGGCATCCTAGGTCACGCAACATAACACCGCGACAGTCTGTTACGCAAAAAATACTGTGACAGCCTAGGTCATGTAACAAAACGCCTTTATAGCCTAGGTCACGTAACAAAACACCGTGGCCACCTACGTCATGTAACATAATAACACGGCAGTCTATCACGTAACAAAAGACTGTGACAGCCTAGGTCAGGTAACAAAACACCGTCATAGCCTAGGTCACCTAACAAAACGCCGTGGCGACCTAGGTCACGTAACATAACACCGAGGCAGTCTATTACGTAACAAAATACCGCGACAGCTTGGGCCACGTAACAAAACACCGTGATAGCATGGGTCACTTAACAAAACACCCTGATAGCATAGGAAACGTAACAAAACACTGCCACAGCCTAGGTCACGTAACAGAACACCGTGGCAGCGTATTCCAAATTTGTATTTTCATTCCTCTTCTTAGGGTTCACCTAAGGGTTAACCTTAGGGTTAACTCCGGTAGAAAGTTCGGGTTGTTCGTCCAGTTCTAGACTTTGGTCTTAGTCCAGAACTTGGGTTATAAATGTACACCTTTTTTATATCTGGTTTATGTGTATGCAAAACTGTTGATTTCTTGACTCTCGGCTAAATGCACTCCAACTTCAAAGGAAACATTCCTTATTAGTAGCCTTTTAGGACATGCTTCTCTACCCTACACAACAATTGAGACGCTAGGAAACCTTCACTTGGATTATCTTTCTTCAATATATAAATGAACAGCTCAGTGACCTTGACTTTGCTGACGATATTTCTCTTCTGTCCCACTCATGAAATGAGATGCAAGATAAATTAAATATACTAGAGGCGAGATCACAACAGCTAGGTCTACAAACCCACAGGAAAAAGAACGAAAATAATGAGAACAAAACAGGGAAATAGTAATCTGGTTTCTATAAGTGGTGTCACACGCCAAAATATGGAGGCATAGATCTATTTGGGCAGTAATGTAGGTAAAGGTGGAGGAACTGCTAGGGATATTAAAATACGAATACAAAAGGCAAAAGGTGCTTTCAATGCACTAGGGAATTTGTGGAGGTCAAAGGAAATTAAAACTAATACTAAACCTAAAATTGTTAGATCTACATGTTAGGGGCAGCAGCAGTAGTAGCAGATTTAAAAAGGTGTGGAGGACACAGAGAGAGCTACATGACATAGAGTAGGATAGAACGACTTCGCATAAGTTGACTGAGGGCCTATGCTCCACCGTGGGATAGAAGGCAAAACAAGATATAACGAACAAGTCGCTACACCTAAATAACAAACAAACAAAAAAAGGGGGGGGGGGGAAACTACTTTTGCGACCAATACAGTTAGGAATTTTTATTTGGTTATAAATTAAACCCCCCCCCCCCCCCCCTTTTTTCTCTCCTCCAACCCCCCCCCCCTTTTTTTCCCCCAATTTGCCCCCTTTTTTCCCTACCAAAAACAAAATAAAAATTCGGAGCTTTTGAATTAAAATATTACAGAAAAGTTCTTAAGATACCATGGGCCAAAGAATGAGAACAACACAGACATACTTCGTGATCTGAGTATCAAGGAGAATTGGCTCATTAACAGCATCATGTCCCGAAAGCCGAGGTATTTGGCCATGTTAAACGACATAACGGCTTGGACGAGAACGGTGATGGAGGGTACCGTTTCCGGGAAACGAGGCAGTGGCAGACTTCTGAGAAGACGGATACACGACATTGAAGATGTACTGGCTATGAAAGCACATAGGGCTGGAGAATAGGCTAGAGTCAGGGAGAGATGTGCCTTGATGAGAGCAACGTTCTCTTAAAGACCTGCTGACTTATGTTGACAATTTTGCCATTTGGTTGTTGTACCCCACCAGGACATAACACAAGCGATGAATATCCGGTGACGCAAAGTGCCACTATGCGAATGAGGATCACCGGTGGAGAGGTCACAGAAACCCCTTTCCGCCGTTAGGCCACATGTATGCCCTGGCTATATTCATGGCACCTGGTAGAAGCCAGAGTGGTTGCCATTGGCCCAGGTTCGTACAAATATACTAGAGGCAAATTTTCCGAGAAGTGTCTGGAAACAAAAGGCGTCGTGAAAGAACCTGGCAGCTCTGCCTCCTATGTCGAGGCCTAGAGTAGGTCAAGGCCCAAGGCATCGCATGTCAAATGGCAGTATGAGATTTGGAACATAAAGACAATTCTACCCTTAACCACCCCCCCCCCCCCCCAACCCAGAGAGAGAGAGAGAGAGAGAGAGAGAGAGAGAGAGAGAGAGAGAGAGAGAGAGATGTAATGAGAGCCTCTTTCCGCAGGATATATTCATGATGATGTAAGTTTAGTAAAATACAGACTGTAGTTACAAATAAAATGATTAGTTGAGTGCCCTTTATAGAGCATCTGTAATGGGTTAAAGCTGCTGCTGCTGCTATTACTATTACTGCCACTACTACTAATTGTATTACTACTACTGCTGCTGCTACAAGTACTACTACTACTACTACCCCATTGTTGCTACTACTACTACTACTACTACTACTACTACTACTACTACTACTACTACTACTACTACTCCACTACTACTCTTACTATTATTACCACTGCTACCTCTCTACCACCACCACACCACTACTGCTTCTACTACTGCACTGCTGCTGATGCTACTACTACTGCAGCTGCGTCTACAACTTATTTTGCTACCACTATTGCTAATACTGCTGCTGTTGTTGCTGCTACTTCCACTTATTCTATTATTGCTGCTACCACCACCATTTAAAATCCTTTTTCTTATGCTGCTAATGCTTTTGAGTACGTTTCTTATAACTAAAAAACGAAAGCAAGTCATTGTTGGAGTTTCATGTACTTAACCCTCAACGTTAGCGAAGTCGTAGGTAGCTTTACTTGTCACTGTTTACTCAACAAATAAAATGCATCAACAATTCACCCAGGCTTCCTGTTTTTTACGAGTACCAGTTGTCTTTCCTAGCAATGTATTGATTTTCTACTCAAACCACCATTATGTACGGCAGCCATGCCATCAAGTGGTGTTTTGATGTCAACGCAAGTGGGGGGAGATTTGTCGTCTAACAGTAGATAGCTGATTCATGTTGTTTGTGTCAGATATCGCCATCGGACTGGTAACAGCTAACACCAACAGGCATTGTCAGGTAAGGAACTGAAACTGTGACCTACTGTCGTTTCATTGCCGTCAAGGTACATATCCAAAAAATCACTCTCTATCTCGTCGGGCGCGAAATTTCGTGCCGCCTCCCATTCATGCCGTGGCGGTTCCCACAGGCTGTCCTATGTTTAAGGGGTGTTAGGATATGCGTTTCTTCGCCGTCCCTACACAACGTTCCGAGAACGACTCCAGTTTGTTTGATACCCGACACGAAAGTTTTAAGCTCTCTTGCGTGGTAGTCAACGTTGGGCGACCGTTTTTTGTTTTTGCCTTTGTTCGTATTCCATAGTTGTGGTTTTCAAGCTGACGATAGACATGTCCAATGAAGACATCTTTTTGAGGAGTGCCCATTTGGTCGTGTTCAAAGTACACTTGTCTCCATAGCGAGACACACACGCCATATGGAGGGGACAGGTTCGATTCCCAGCACGGTAACTATAGCTTTCGATTTTTACGCTGTCTAATGTTTCCTTCTATCTTTGTACTTCTTTCTATCAATGTCAATCAAGACATTGTTTTTTAAAATATATATATATATATATATATATATATATATATATATATATATATATATATATACTATGTCTACGCCTAAGGGTGGAAATCTGTATTTATGTAAATGACGTGTAACACAATGAAATCTACCAATCGCATCTTTTTCTTAAATGTTTGTGTATTCTACACAAAGCATTACAGTCTCCTCTGTTTGTAAATTATTGCTGTGCCTGTTTTTCGACCTATAAATCTCAATGGTCTGAGATGAATTCTGTCCGCATTGCAAAGTTGTGGATTTCCAATGAAGACACTTTTTACGGGTGCCTGGCTGGTCGTGTTCTTGGTACACTTGTTTCTATAGCGAGGCGCACACGTCATTTGGAGGTAACAGGTTCAGTTCCTGGCACGGTAACTATAGCTTTCGATTTGTATTTTGTCTCGTATGTCCTTCTATCTTTCTACTTGTTTCTATGAGTGCAAATTGATACAATGTTTCTTTTAATATGTACATTTCTTTTCCTTATGCAAGTGTTTAACTAGTTTTCTTTTCTCTGTCAGCTAGATCTCCCGCTTAATCGTCACTAGTTTGAGAATTGATGACATTTTAAGGTGGGCCTTGGGTAATGTTACCAAGTCAGGTCACCAAGTAAAGTCACTAAGTAAGGTCACCGAGTAAGGTTACCGAGTAAGGTTACCGAGTAAGGTCACCAAGTAAAGTCACCAAGTAAGGTCACCGAGTAAGGTCACCAAGTAAGGTCACCAAGTAAGGTCACCGAGTAAAGTCACCACATAAGGTCACCAAGTAAAGTCACCAAGCAAGGTCACAAAGTAAGGTCACCAAGTAAGGTCACCGAGTAAGGTCACCAAGTAAGGCACGAAGTAAGGTCACCAAGTAAGGTCATCAAGTAAGGTAACCAAGTAAAGTCACCACGTAAAGTCATCAAGTAAGGTCACCGAGTCAGGTCACCGAGTAAGGTCACCAAGTAAGGTCACTGAGTAAGGTCACCAAGTAAGGCACGAAGTAAGGTCACCGAGTAAGGTCATCAAGTAAAGTCACCAAGTAAAGTCACCAAGTAAGGTCACCGAGCAAAGTCACCGAGTAAGGTCACCAAGTAAGGTCACCAATTAAGGTCACCAACAAAGGTCACCAAGTAAGGTCACCACGTAAAGTCACTAAGTAAGGCACCAACAAAGGTCACCAAGTAAGGTCACTAAGGTCACCAAGTAAGGTCATTACGTAAAGTCACCAAATAAGGTCACCAAGTAAAGTCACCAAGTAAGGTCACCAAGGAAGATCACCAAGTAATTTCACTAAGTAAGGTCACCAAGTAAAGTCATCAAATAAGGTCACCAAGTAAGGTCACTACGTAAAGTCACCAAGTAAGGTCACCACGTAAGGTCAGTGACAGCGATAAAGAGCCATCGCACAACGCTAGTCACACACACAGTGCCGGCCGCTCACAACGAGAAAAATAGAACATGCTGGCCATCGTGAGTCATTGCAAAACTTCACTGTGCGTGGAGTTACCTTTATCTTTGTACTAGGGGATGCAAGTGATGTTGGCAATGAAAGAGCAAACAAATTAGCCGGCTCTGCTTCTTTAGTTACAGAGGGCCGGCTAATGGATCAAGCCGACATTGTAAACGCCTTTAGAGAGGTAGGACGTTCAGAGGATTTTGGGAGAAACACTTCCAGATCTTTGCGAAGAGTGCAAGAATTGTAAAAAAAAAAAAAAAAAAAAAGATTATAAAAAAAAAAGATTGGCACAGCCAGGCACGAGAAGCAAACCACACGCACTAGAAGCCTTGCCAACCAACATAGGACTGGGACTATCAACCGCGGGACGTTGATGTATATGTTATAGGGGGGATCTGAGCACCTATGGTTGTGTCCAGAGTGCCGTGAAAATAACCCAAATAGTAACTCATAACTCGGAACAGGCTGGCCGCTCACAACGTGGAAAACAGAACATGCTGACCGCTGACAACGTGGAAAACAGAACATGCTGACCGCTGACAACGTGGAAAACAGAACATGCTGACCGCTGACAACGTGGAAAACAGAACATGCTGACCGCTGACAACGTGGAAAACAGAACATGCTGACCGCTGACAACGCGGATAATAAAACATGTTGACTGCTCACAACGTGGAAAATAGAACATGTTAACCACTCACAACGTGGAAAATAGAACATGCTGGCCGCTCACAACGTGGAAAATAGAACATGCTGGCCGCTTACAACGTGGAAAATAGAACATACTGGCCGCTTACAACGTGAAAAATAAAACTTGCTTGCCGCTCACGACGTGGAAAATAGAACATGGTGACCACTCACAGCGTGGAAAAAAGAACATGCTGGCCGCTCATAGCGTGGAAAATAGAACATACTGGCCGCTCACAACGTGGAAAACAGAACATGCTGACCGCTGACAACGTGGAAAACAGAACATGCTGACCGCTGATAACGCGGATAATAAAACATGTTGACTGCTCACAACGTGGAAAATAGAACATGTTGACCACTCACAACGTGGAAAATAGAACATACTGGCCGCTCACAACGTGGAAAATAGAACATGCTGGCCGCTTACAGCGTGGAAAATAGAACATGCTGGCTGCTTACAACGTAGAGTATATAATGTTTAAAGCGTCGAAAATAACAAAAGTTGACGCCCCAAGAACATAGGACGGCCTGTGTGAAATCTCGCGCCTAACTAGATGGGGTGATTTTCATATGTACAACCATCAAGTGCCTTGCCGACTGGCGTGGGCGATCATGCCTCTCCAAAATTTGCTGCTGCGAATAAAACTTCCCTCCATGCCATGACAAAAGAATGTCAAGAATTTTCTTACGTTGTCTTCCTCTGACTCTTTTCCATAGATCTTTGCAAGGGTCATAACATATTCCCGTCTTCTGTTCTCCTTATTTAACAAATAAAAAACAAAACAAAAAAGAAAACTGTCTCTTTCTGATGTTTGTGGTTAGTTGTCCTCGAGCTTTCGCCGCTTTCAAAACATATGTACTCTTGCAGACTTCCTTTATTTCTTTTAAAGCCTGTTTCAGTTGTATTTGATCTTTCATGTACATATCTCGCACTTTAGATCGCTTAAAAAGGAACAACAAGAACTGGGGTATGGCAGATGACTGGATAGATATATGGGCTATCCTCCGAATAATGAGCACATATTATGGCGGCCAAAAACAGGGCCTCAGTCACGTGTCAATTGCGCACTTCCAGCGACCTAATTTGTGCGGTTTCCGGCGACTACCGCCACCGCCGAAAGTATCTCCCACACGCCACTCACGCGGCGTGGTTTGGGGCTAAACTAGATGGCTGGGACTGACGAGCAGCAGCTTCCGCATCTCCTGCAGCTCTGCTCGTGAGTCCCAGGAGACCCGTCGCCGGAAGTGCGCAGTTGACACGTGACTGAGGCCCTGTTTTTGACCGCCATAATTTGTGCCCGTTATTTGGAGGATAGCCGACATATGGATGTGTAACAAAGTGTTCTTTGGTCAATTGGTGAAAATACAGGCATTGGATAACATCGTGATGAATGAAAAGATCAACAGTAGAAGAGGCCGAGGTATGCCAGAAAAACGATGCTTATGGCCTAAAGAGACGGCATAGAGGAATTTCATCGGTGAAATTGATTCGGGATACTAAGGACACCGGGATCTGCGGAGAGACAAAAGCGCCTACGACGCCTGACAGGGCGCATGATGGTGATGATAGACAGATGGATGACGAAAACCGGACACAAGCCACAAAATATTATCCATTTCTGTTGTACTAACTAACTAACTAACGAACAAAAATATTTATCTGCAAGGCTTTCCAATTCCCTAAACTTCCACACTCGATAAACAATGCAAGGAATTATCACCAATCGCGCACTGTGAGGGAGCGTGGGTAGAGTACCCTTAACCTTCTCAGATTGTTCTATGTTTAGATTCAACTCTCCAGCCGAAAATTGGGATGATACACAACAATGTCCTACTGAAAGCATAAACAAGACTGCCACTGGCCAGGAATCAATAAACACGCTGGTGGCGAAGAAGCATCGCAATCCTTTTTTTTTTTTCACTGTCCTCACTGGCATATTTCTGTCTCTCGCCGGTGTCTCTAAATGTTTGTTTGTCTGGTTATTTTACCCCCGAGATAGTTTTTTTTTTTTAAACAGCGGTTCTCAAACTGGGAGCATTGCTAGTGCTGTCGTCACGACTGTGCAGCAAAGTATTTTGTGTTGTGTGTGTGTGTGTCCGCCGACATAAAAATCCCCAGCCTTACCGAGAATTCGAACCCGTGAGAGCCCAGCGTTCTAAGCGTTCGGCCGGCCGATCCTCGTTCAGTCAGCAATCATAATAATCTCTCTCACACCCCACACACACACAAACCCACACATATCAATATAAATGTTAAACTTCTTCTTCCTCCCGTATGCAATAGGGCGAATAGGGTGTGGCACGCCACTGTGACCTGTCGCAGCGGCCCTATTTGCCGATACTGCTCAGGGACGCAGGACTTCAAGGAGTGGCCCCCTGGCAAAAGTTAACCAGGACTTCAGGAGGCCGCAACAATAACAAAAGGTGCTCCAACTGTGCAGGGGCACATAGCACCAGGTATATGGGATGCCATAACCTCAAAGAATGAAACAAGCGGCCTGCTCAACCAAAACCAGAAAGACTAAACTACAAGGCTAGCACAGCCGCAAAAGACAGCGAGATATCACAAAAGATCATTGAACTCAGGAACGAGATCAATGCGCTTTAAAGCTGAAAGTCGTCAGAGTTGAAGCCACCGCCGACAACATCGAGATGCTAGGCCTGATCTCCCAAACGCTGGGTGGGGGGGGGGGGGGGAGCACAGAAAGGAGACAGCAAGTAGAAGCTGCGCAGCAATCTAGGCTCCTAGCAGAAGTGACTAAAGCAACCGAAAAACTTCAAGACTTACTGTCGCAGCTCAAAACAGCCCAGGAAGTAGCCCGCCGACAAGTAGAAAAATAGGAGCACAGGAGAGAGATGGCCGAGCTCAAGGAAGCCCGCGAGAGCAGCCACCAAGAAATCGCACGGCTAATAGAGGCGAAAGCAGAAGCAGACGCTGCATTGCTAGCATTTAAAATGGGGAGAACCCTACAGAAAGAAAGTACGGAACAAGAAGCACAAGAAACAAGTAATCGAGAAGAACTGAAAGAAGCAATAAGCACCAATAAAATACTTATTGAAACTCAGCAGAGCCTGGCAGAAGCGCAAGGACAAGTACCCACCGAACCTGATCAAGAAAGCGAAGAACCAAAACAGAGCCTAGAAGCGGAAGGCTTAGAACTATCCAGAATTAAAAAACTCACACACTTTCGATAGACACAAGGAATTCGAAAGGAAACTCATCGCAGAAACGGAAAGAGCCCAAAAAGTCCTCAGTGCGAGAAAGACGCACAGCAATGGTGGAAGCCAATCAAAAATCAAGCAGAAACGCCGACGCCGACCAGACGTCAACAACGGAACCCAGCAGTGTTGACCCATCAAAGACAACCCAAGCAGAAAAACCCACCCAAACGAGACCGCGCCAAACAAAAAGCCCTTCCTCTACAGATGAAACCAGGCAACCAATAGTAACAACCCAAGCCGCCATGACAGCAGTCCAAGCCAGCTATCCGGAGCGTTTAAAAAAAAAAAAAAAAAAAACTCACTTGCTCAAGACCAACCAGACATGTTGATCCACCACCAGACTACTCCCACCCATATCCGATCCAGGCCGACCCAGGCAAATTCTACTAGTAAACATCCACTCCTAAAACAGCCAGTGTTGCAGAAATACAAGGAAATTACAACAAGACGTGAACCCGCGTCGCAAAAACACTAAAACCGCAAAGGAACAAGGACGCAAATATAGTCAAGCCCTCGTGGCAGGTTGAAGCAGTTCAAGTTTAAAAAAAAAAAATATTTTAAGTCAAGTTCTTCCGTTCACCGGCTGTAAGCTCCAGCGGAAAGTTCTGGTTCTTTAGTCTTGTTCCAGAAGCTGATTTCTGAATGCACATCCGTTTTACAGATCTAGTTTATTTGTATGTAGACTGTCGGTTTGTTGTCTCTCAGTCAGATTCACTTCGACGAAAGCCTCTAATTAGTCAACTCCTACGACATACCTGTTGGGAAGGCAGTGGGTTCCATTCTCGTTTTCCCCCACAATGGGCCCCCCAGAACCCACTCAGGGACATCACCTTTACTCGTATCAATTTTAATAAAAACAGCCTTGCACAGACCTCCCGCAGAGATAGCCAGTGACAAAGAGAGAGAAGTACGACTTGAATACACTACACCAAGTCTTGTAGCAGTAAACATCGCTGTCGTAATGATGGATATTAGGTCGGAAAAATCAATCTTGGGGTAAAATATGACACACACAGTAGCACTGAAAGTAAACAGACAACGACAGACTACACACTCAAGGAGACAGAGAGGCAGGCAGACAAACAGACGGACGGACAGACAGACAGACAGACAGACAGACAGACAGACAGACAGACAGACAGACAGACAGACAGACAGACAGACAGACAGACAGACAGACAGACAGACAGACAGACAGACAGACAGACAGACAGACAGACAGACAGACAGATAGATAGATAGATAGATAGATAGATAGATAGATAGATAGATAGATAGATAGATAGATAGATAGATAGATAGATAGACAGATAGACAGACAGATAGACAAATAGATAGATAGATAGATAGATAGATAGATAGATAGATAGATAGATAGATAGATAGATAGATAGATAGATAGATAGATAGATAGATAGATAGATAGATAGATAGATAGATAGATAGATAGATAGATAGATAGATAGATAGATAGATAGATAGATAGATAGATAGATAGATAGATAGATAGATAGATAGATAGATAGATAGATAGAAACAATGCTACTGGCAAGGCTGCAGTGTATTCTTAACGTATGCTTAAATAAAAAAAACACACACACACAAACAGGAGCAGCCTTCAAGCGATTTGAGTCTAGAATTAATAAATTCACTGTAAAAATTAAGGAAATAATGAAAAATTTACCCAAATAGTTTCATTTATCGCATTAAAGACAGTTGAACATTAAATTTGTAATATGGTTTATTTTTTCAAACTATTCAAACCGCTGTAAGAGTAGGTGTGCCGCGAATTTTTTTTTTTTTTTTGCCCGACAAGGATGCCACGGTGGAAAAAAGTTTGGGTTCTTTATTAACAACCTACCCCAGATGACGTCACAGGACAGTCCAACATTTTATAAGTGGTAAGACTGGGTTTTCCGGCTTTCTGATGCTTTTAACGACCCCAAAACATCAAGAACTGGTTCTAACCCCAACCCACCTACGTCCCACAAGAGAGTGCAGCCTAGGTCCCACCACTGCATGCAACCTATCTACCACCCCCTGAAATTTTAGACTGTCCGGTGACCTGTGGATTTCCCATGTTTGGGGTAGGATGTTAATAAAGCACCAAAGTTTGAGAAACGCTGCTTAAAAGGAGTCGCAGCTAACTGTGATGTCTTTCAACCCTAAATCAAGAGTCCAGTCAACTCGGCTACCGTTGTCTCCATAAACCGCTAATTGTTTATCTACCTTTGTTTTAAACTTCATGCTAAAGTTTATTCCGCAATGTCATTTACGCATCTTCCCCACTGGCCGAACGGTTAAGGACGCTTGGATCTCCTGTGGAAGACCCGGGTTCGACTCCTTGATAATGTCATGCATTTTGTGTGTCTGTGAGGGATAAAAATTAAATTCTTACCCTGCAAAGTCCGTGGTGACAGCACTAGCCAGGCTTTTTACCATGGCCTCCCCATTTACACATCACCGGTTGTAGGTCAACGTCATTGATAAGTTAGTTGGACTAGTTTACCGTGGTCGAGGTTATGGGTGTCGCAGTCTGTTGTCGTCTTGCATTTACCTTTTTATTTCCGAGAAAGAGACGGCCTGTGACATAGGTTTTGTCACTCTCTAGGGGGTTTGTGTGTTAGACCCAGTATCTAAATGTTTTAGAAGTGTCAAAAGCTCTGGCATGGTGAAACATACAACACGCGGTATCAGTGCGAGTGAGAATTATTCCCGTGACCTTGTGTGAAAGTCGGATCGCTCGAGGCCGACCTATCAGACGGTGAGGTGGTCAGTAGGTCGTCCAATCACAAGTGATCTAGTGTGTAGTGGTGTGTAAACAGGGAGACCAGCGTAAGATTGACCCATTAGCCATATGGTCTTAAATCCTCAGGCTCAAAGACTTCCCCCTCCACTTTTAACCCCTTCCCTCCGCCTACACCAAAAAATGTGTAAATACAGGCAGTGCAGGAAGCTGGCAGTTGTCTTCCCCGTGTGGGTTCCAAGGATTTATTTACTCTTTCAGTTCAAGAAGAATTGGCAGTAAATCCCAAGTGGAAGCAATTATGAACCTAAACAGGATCTAAACATGTTGAATGAGGTCATTTGAGTAGCCAGATTTCTTTTATATGCTCTGACCAAGTTTTAAATATAAAATAACACATTATTCACCGGCTGTGATTTACAAGGAAGGAGGCCATAACACTATGCATTGCTTGGGACTGGAAGAGTTAACAGCAGTCTGGCTGCCTTTACTTCCTAGAATATTAGCTGGTACCCGTTACAGGTTAGGACTACCTTGGAGCATGTTAATTTAAAAAAAAAACCTCTCGATGCGGATTTGAACCTAAAACAACGTCGGCAGGCGAACGTCTAGGTTTACGCTACCCTGGTCCCTGTCTCTTTATATCGCAAGTATATTAATTTCCAACCCAGTTGTGATGAAGAATCGATTGATTTATGGGTCAGTTTACCATTCCGAGCTGCTACCTCTAATGTGGCTCCTTGACTGATTTCTTGATCAACAGCGACATTAGTTCTCCTCTCTCTCTCAACTGACTAAGTTAATAGCAATTACACAATAAGACGACACTCAATATACGATCACATGTTTATTGCTATGGCGTCACTCCGTAGTTGTCATTGATCATCACTGGTTCTTTCGCCTTTCGTTTCTGGGTAGAAAGATCGGACTCTCGTGTGAATTGTTGTGCTTGTTGATAATCACTTGGCAGTTGGAAATTTAAAAGAGTAGCCTAACGACGCTGCTCAGGCAAAATTCGGAGTAAAAATATACCCAAAGTATTTCAGGAGCCTCGCCGCTGCTACGGAGATCGTGCTCTGCGCTAACAAGAGTTCAATGACGTAAAGGTTTACCATGATATCCTGAGTTTGGAAAATCTCAATCCGGACGGCAGACCGACAAGGTGGCAAGCTTTACTGGGAAGGTCACGGCTAGTGAGCAAACTTTGGATCTTTTCTCCAGGCTACGCCGGCGAAGTGGATAATGAACAGGCAGACAGACTGGCTGGATCTGCACCACTGGGTGGTGAATTGATACATGACAAGGCAGATGTGGCCAAGTCTCTTTGAGAACAAGCAAAGTAATCAGTAGAGAAACAAGATTATTATGGCCTGGAGAGAATGAGGCACCTGTGTATAACCAGAGGGCATGGTCGGCTTACTAGACTCAGAGAAAACGCAAGATGTACATATAACCAGATTGTGACCGGTACCATCAGTATTGGAACTCTGCGCTGGCTGCTGAAGATGAGGACGGAGCACGCTTGGGAATGCCCCGAGTGCTGTGATGTCAATTTTTGACTCAGTTCAACTCAAGGTAGATCTCAGTTACCCCCGTTCAATCACAAAAGAAGTTATAACTAAGACACTCGTAACGGCTGCCCTAGTCAAATGTTACCTGCAGTCATTAGCGGGTAAGGACCAGAGCCGTCCTAAAAGCATTATGGGCCTCTGGGCAAAGCAGTGTGCTGGTGTCCCCACGACAACCATTTATATGCATGGAATTTGAATGGTTATAATATAAAACAACTATACGTATTGACATGGGGCCTTTTTGCTGGGGGGGGGGGTGGGGGGGGGGAGTGACCATTGGGTCCAGACGTTAAGGCAGCCCTAGAAAGGACAATGTTAAAAAAAAAAAAAAAACACGACCTCTGTCTTGTTAGCCCAGCCGGATCGAAGAACCCGTGATTCAACCACATTCAGTAATGAAAACCCAAACAGACTTCTCACGTTAGAAGGGGAGGGGGACACAGTTTACCCAAACAAAACGAAAACCGCAACACACCCAACTGATTCCCGCTAACCGCCACTTGTCGACAATCGAGCCCCACACTACTAACACGGTTCGTTTTAATAGGAAAGTGTGTGGGGGTTTTCTCCGTAGACGAATATTGTGAACCGAGCCACGCTGATGTCGTTAAGTGCCCTGTCTGCTGTTTACTATGAACGTGACGGACTGAGCACCTAGTCACAAAAGAGTTTTTAGATTAAGAACCCGACTTTTGCCTGTGTGAGCTGGATTTCGTCATTTCAATTTACAAGCCAAGGTAAGTTTATACGTAGTCTCGTCACTGTGCTTTTTTGTATGCGTGTTGTCGTGTGTGTATGTGTGTGTAGAGATTTTGTGTATGTAGTTTTGGGGGTATATTTTCTGCATATTTTTCTACGTAGTCTCTCGTTTTATTTTTCTCCTTTATTTTTTCTAATGTTGCTGCTGCTTCTGCTTTCAATCTTGAAAGGGCAGTAGCCATATTGAGGCTTTCACAGCTAAGCTGCGATATCTGCTTTTTTTGGACCAACGTATGATA
>CAJHNH020008555.1:210000-220000 GCA_905116865.2 Candidula unifasciata | reverse complement strand
GCCACTCTGTACGAAGCATGCCTCACCTGACTTTCCTTAGCATTCGTTCTGAGTCAGTTACAATCACGATGTGTGTGTGGTGTGTGTGTGTGTGTGTGTGTGTGTGTGTGTCGTGTTTTCTAACCAGCGGAAAGCTGCAGTGACCGCCTCCACCTCCATTCTTAAGCTGGATGTTGTGGTATCATATGCTAGGCTCCCCTGCAGCAAACGTCGACCATTAACTTTTGCCAAGAAACCCCAGGCACTTCTTTTGCCTCTTAACACTGAACCGTCTGTGTAAATAATCAAATGCTCTCAGCGAGCGGTTACTGAGCTACAGATTCCGAAAGTTGGGCACGACATCTGAAATAGATTACGGCAACATACACCCAGTTGTGAAACAGCAGTAGCGCAGTTGTCGGGGCACGTACCTGCCAACCTGATGGTCGTGCTTTCGTATCATCGAGCCTGAAGTATGTTTCACTGACCTAGGCTTGTTACTCCTTAAGGAAGATGATAGGGGCTTTTGGGCTGAAATGTATAGAACAATTTTCAGAATACTTTGGACAAAGAAGAAAAGGAATACTCATATCCTTAAAGATCTGAACATCAAGGATGATTGTTAGTAAACAGCATCTTGTCTCGGAAACTCAAATATTTTGGCCATATCAAGGGTCAGCGAATTGCGAAAACATAACAGCAGATAACATGGCACCAGGAAGAGGCAGGTAACAACCAGCGCGAAAATGGGCACAATATATAAATGGCACCTCGGAAAGGAGAATGCACGATGCGGGAGAGAGACCGCTGCTATTTCAGGCTGACTGTGATGAGAGCGACGTTTTTAAAGAAGTTGTTATGTGACGATGGGGCTGATAGTCAGCAGAGCTTAAAACAGGGATCATGTAATTCGGTTGCAGGTTTGATATAGGCCACTTCATCCACAGAGGGGCCGATTGATCTACCATATAGAACGAAATGTACAGGATTTGAGGAGGGACGAGATGGTGATCTTGATGTGTTATTTGTCTTATCTGAAGTTACGTCGTCTTTCAAGGAATCTATGGTTTCTCGGAACTAAAGAGACACGACTGTTATCTATCTTTTGTTTGTCTCTTTGCCTCTATATTTGCCTCTCTATCAATTGGTCGGTCGGTCTCTGTCGGTCAATCGTTCCGCCGGTTGGTCGAGCCCTGAACTAGTGTCTGCCCCATCTATGTCTTTTCGTCCAACATAGCTTTTTTTTTCTTGCCTGCTTTTTCTATGATCACTGGCTCTTCTCTTGCATGTCTGTGTGTGTCAACTTCTGCTTTTATTCTTATTTCCTTCCTTGCTGTCATTAATTCGGTATTTATTTCTATATTTCTACGTCTGTATCCTTTCTTTCTTTCATATCCCTTTTTTATGCCACCTTCGTAAATATTTTACTTCCTTGTCATTTATTTCCCCGTTACTCTTCATCTTTTAAATGTAATTTGTATCCCCTTATCTTCATAATCGTTATTTTTCTGCTTCGTCTACTTTTTAAAATTTTGTTCTGGATTTTTTTTCGGCCCTCAAAAAGCAAATTACATCCTCATCTTACTTCTGAGTCAGGTCATGACCCTGTGTTCTCGAAGGATTGGCTATTTTTGTGCGGATAAGAGTTGCTGCTCAGCTAGCGCCCAACGTTCGTGTATTTTTGCCCATCTCCGAGCCAAAATTACCGGCGCAATCAATATGGATATTCTCTGACGTCACCAACCCAGATCTTTGCGTGGGTTATGTGCACACAGATCACCTTTCTCATAGTTATCTGGGTTTAAATAGACTTTGTTCTGTCTGTCATCCTTATTCACGTCCGGGTCTTTTTCTTCCTAGCGGCAGATGCCACGACACCGCCTCCACCTTCTCTCTCTCTCTATATATATATGTGTGATTAGTTGGCTTTTTTAATTGTTGTCTGTATATGTTTTTAATGTGGTTTCTTTTACTTTGGTTTCAACGATGGCACTAAAGTGAGCTGCCGCGGCATTGTGTTCATTTTCCAAGTTGGCGTTCAAGTTCCGAGGTACAATTTACATAAAAAGTTCGTTTGAATTCCAATTATTCAAAGCGTTCGAATACCAAGTTACCACTGTTCTTCGGAATTAAGCAGTGCTCTCGGAGCGCTTACGTCAATGACGCAAACTTCAAAAGAATCCAATAAATATAATTATTATACAAGTATATACTTAAAGAAACCAAAGTATACACAAATTATGCCCAGCTTTCTAGCGTAGTTGGTTAAACCTGACTTCGCGGTGACCGGGTGTCGAACTCCTTGTGGTCCTGGTTCACTCCCGGGGTAGGCAGAAAAACCACATTTTCCCCAGATTTACTGTACCTATCATGGAATCAAGGCCAAAAGGTTGCGATATCCATAGTACCGAGCCAAAGGGTCGACAACTCATGGTTTCTGGATATAAAAAAAAAATACACAAATCATGGAAGTGGCGATCCTTCAAGCTAAATCACAAAACGTAAAAAAAAAAAAAAATTATTACTTGTAGATTTTGACGCGGACATAAAAAAAGTGAATGAAAGAAGACAGTGTTCTTATAATATTGGGAAAATAAAATAATTTCAACAAAATTCACGCAGAATGGAATTGGCAGTCCTTTAAACTAAATCACCAAACGTACAAAATAACACTTGGAGATTTTGATACGAAAGCAGACAAGTGAATGAAAGAAGATAAGTTTGTTAAAATGTGGGAACAATTAAATATGCTTATTGTTAATATGAAGAGCCTCGGTGGCATAACGACTGAAGGTCGTTGGATCAGATCCTGTGGGAGCCTAACTTTTGTGTGTGTGTCTTTAAAATGACCTTGACTCTTAGGTCCACTTAGCCTTAAATGGGTACTAAGTATTGTCCTGGGAAGTAAAGGCATCCACCTTGATGTTGACCATATCACGGATTCCAGGTCACTGTGGCTTGGAAGGCAATGAAATAGCGGACAGATTGGCCAGAAGCGGCAGTGACATGGTACAACCAAATAGCGACTTAACCCACTAAGAGATGAAAACACTAATACAATCTAGTATCCAAGAAAGGTGGCTGGATACCCACACCAGATTTTCTCCCCAAGACTCACTTCATCGCCTCTCTAGAGAGGGACAGTGTATTATATTCAGACTAAGGACAGGGCACAACAGATTTCGTCAACATATGTTCAAATTTTTCGGTGTAGGAAATACGGAGACGTGTCCCTGCAGCGTGGCACCCGAAATGCTGAGCATGTGCTCCAACACTGTCAACTGTATGCTGACAACAGAGATGCAATCTGGCCGGTTCCAACCACACTGAAGACAAAACTGTATGGTACACAAGAGGATATGGATTGCACGATAGCTTTCATAAAGGCTACCGGCCTCCTGATATAAGTTTTCTGACAGAAGGATCGAAGAAGAAGAAGAGAAGAAGAAGAAGACTCCCCCGAATGCCGATTGGTATTTTAAATATAGGCCAGACTCTATATTTCCAGTATAAATGAGGCTTGGAAAAGGGTCCTTTACTTGACTGGACTTATTGCTACTTTGAAGTTTAAACACCGGAAGAAACATTTGTACACAGACAAACCATACAGAACAACAACAACAAGAACAACAACAACAAACACAACATTCAGTAAATTAACTACGACCGTTATCAGCAACATAGGCTCTTTATTAATGTCCTACCCCTAATGACGTCACAGGACACTAGAACATTTTAGAGGGTGGTAAGACTGGGTTTCCCGGCTTTTTGATGCTTTTAACGACTCCAGAGTATCTAGAACTGGCCCTAACCCCAACCCACCTACGTCCCACGAGAGAGTGCAGTCTAGGTCCTACGACTGCATGCAGCCTAGGTCCTACGACTGCATGCAGCCTATCTACCACCCCCTGAAACATTAGAAACTGAAACTGTAGATTTCCCTGTTTAGGGTTGGATATTAATAAAGCACCGCAACATATTTAGAAATGTACAGATAAGTGTTGGGACAGTGCTTGAAGTTTCTGTAAGAATGAACATGTACCAACAGTGTAGACAAATAAACAAATAAGATTGGACAGCGGAAAAAAACCCTTCTAATCTTTAAACAGACCGACTGACCAGCCAACCAACAGAGACACCGCACCTAGGACCCTTTGACATGAGGATATTTTCTTTGATCAACAAAATGCGAAATAGAAATTCCCAAACAAAACAGAAATACAGATCTTGTCCACGTTGTGCTTGTGATCTGCCTGTAACCACTCTTTATTCTATTTGTTCCGGCATTTGTAATCATGAAAATTCTGCAACTATCACAATCACTCAGACGGGCTAGATGAGACATTTATGTGACAAAGATGAGAAATCAGAGGTTTATCTGCAGAACTGTGGCGTCTGTCTGGACGATGTATAAAGTAAAGAACCCTTTTCATGACTTTAGAGCTTAGGGCATGCATGACTAGTCACCCGCCTACACTATAAAACAGAAAAAACATATGTCTGTCTGTATATTTGTCTGCCTGTTACTAAAACGCCTCCTATATAACGAAGAGTGGCGACGTGACATTTGCACATGTCACTCTACTGCAATTTCTAAGTCACTTGTGTTATTTTTTAACATTATTATTTCAGTTTTCTCTTCTACTTGTATTTGCAAATAAAATCAATAAGGCGCAGGGGCGATAACTGTAGGGCACAAGCTTGGATTTGATTGACGAGTACTTCTCGCATGGAAAGCTATATTCAGAAGCGCATGTTGCTCAACGGAAGTGCAATTTTAACATTTCTAAATGCTTGTGAAAGATGTTTAAAATTAACTTCAAGATTTGTGAAAAAGTTCCAAACTACCGCAAGAACATACTTCTCTATAGAAACATATTTAAATAACGACAAAGTCACAAGCTATCTGGTATAATATTTTAGTTCACTTAATTCCAGTGGCATTTCCCAGCATAGAGTAGTGCTGACGGTTGGGTGTCGATTTATAATTGCTTCGTAGATTTGACGCACCAACGTTAGGCAATAGGTCCAGACAGATATTCAAGGCTTTCAACGCTTATGTCATCAAAGCAGCCATTTTAACTAGACCATCTGAGGGCAATCAGTTCCTAATTGCAAATATTCCACTCAGTTCCACTGACTTACCTTTTCCTTCCAACGATGGTAATTTCCTGTTTGATTTGCATTTGCAATCATAATACATAAGTCACAATAGCAGCAGCTCAAAGACACAGCGTTATATTTGACTGGTGTATGCTTCTCTCGAAAACGGCTGTATGCGATGATCAACAACCGACTAAAAATGTTGTGTATAGCCAAGAAATATGTAAAAATAGGGTGAATATAATTAATTACACTGACTGAAGTCTGAGTTTGAATCCATCCCGGATGAAGCTGGGTAATCTAAATAGTATTTTTCATAAACTAGTCGGCGCTTGATGGCTTTTACTTCCAAAGATACTTCCTTGTATCCATTTTAGTTTGGGACTCCCTGGCAGACAAAGTCAGTTTTAACAGTTGCCTCAGTTTTGTTTTAAATCAAAGACTTTACAGCAGTCATGCAAACGTGTGGGTGATGTGGACTGAGTCATTATTTGTATTATAGAGATCAAGTCACCTACCTGTCACAAGCTGTACAAGATGCCTTCCAAGAGAAGAAAAGTGTCCTGGCAGTGTGGGTTGACTTCAAACAAGCTTTTGACAAAGCGTGGAAAGATGGTCTCATTGCAAACATGGATTCAATCCTTCTTATACAATAAAAGAACTAGAGTCACTCTTGATGGCTTGTACAGCGTAAGAGTGTTGCTTCTCAGGGAGTACCACAAGGAGGAGTTATCTCTCCAAATCTCTTTCTTGTTTATATCAATAACCTAGTGAAAGACCTTTCCACAGGAGTGAAGGCTGCCCTGTATGCAGATGATTTGTTACTCTGGTGTACTGATGAACACGTCACATTGGCAAATGTAAGAATGCAGCGAGCAACAGATCTCTTGATGATATGGGCAGAAAATGGCATGTTGCAACCAACATAGACGAAACACTCACAATGCTTGTCTCTCTTTCCCCCAGGGACAAAGCTACTAGTATTCGCGTATGAACCTGCTAAAGGAAGAAAGCTTCTCCACTTGTCTTGGAGTAACATTTAATAAAATGCAAACATGGAGCAAACATATAGAAAATCTAGAAGGATAGTCCAGGAGACGACCAGGGCTCAGGAGCTGGTCCTTGCCTCACAGGCAGATACACTACGACTTAGAAGGAAACACCCCCAATTAGTCGACTTTTGCGGCACGCTTGTTAAGGGAACATTATGTCTATTCTAATTGTCTTCTAGAATGAAGCCCAGAACCCGCATGAGGAAAGCTGAAATAGTTAAAATCTGTGATGCGTTTCCACCCAACAGTTGTACGAAACTAACCCCGCGAATTTAACACCAGCTGTGTTGTATCACGTTCCGCTGAATGGACTATCGACTGACAGCGGAACTGTCATGGCGTCGTTTTACAGATAACGAACAATGTAATGGTGTTTTTCGTTTTTTGTTTTTTGAAAATGTGTTGAAGAAACTTTTTCTATTTCTGTCCTTTATCCTCTAATGTAACCTTGGCCCTTAACCAACTCACGCCAGATTGTTATGTCCTTTGCTATCGCAGGCATCTCACCCCATGTCTACGTCGGTGCAACTCATTTATTCATTCATTATCCCGATGTGCCATTATACGTCACAAAGAGTTCATAGACTATACCTCCATTCTGTTCTATCCTGTGAAATCAGTTCAGTGTTATAGATGGAATTCAATCCAGTAGCTTTGGCCTCTCTCATCAACCTTCTTCTTAGGGTTTCGTTTGGAATCCTTGCCGCCTTCATCCCTTTGTTTCCCATTGTAATGCCTGTTTGATGATTCACTGCTGGGTTCTTCTCAGGATGTATCCAAGGTAGCGTCATATTCTCTGTCTTACAACTGTTGATACTAGTGGTTACTCGGACAATAGTCTTATTTCATCACTTCTTGAGAATGCACATTTTCAGTGCAGCTACATCTTTCTTATTGCTTCACTCCTTGTGAGTGCATATTTTTAGTGCACTTAGTGTACCTTAAATTCTTTTTTATATAGTATGTACTCACAATAGGAGTCCTCTGTGGCAAAGCGGCTAGACGCTCGCCGTGGATCGGAAGGTCGTGGGTTCGCTCCCTAGAGAAGCCGGACTTTTTTCAAAAAGGGTCTTGGCTGTCAGGTCGACCACGCCTTGAGTGGGTACCGGGTGCAGTCCTGGGAAGTAGAGGCGGCCGGCATGATGTTGACCACATCACCCATCCTGTGCTGATTTGTCTAAAAAAAAATATAGGTCTAGCCCAAATGCCCAATACGCCCAATACGCGTGGAAAACGGTCCTTTACTTTTTTTGTTTGTTTACTTTTTACTCACATTACTATATCATCATCACCTCCCTCTTCTTCTTTTCTCTACCCCTAGAATTCCTCGCGGCATCAGGGCAGGATGAGATCTCCAGAACGGGTCCTTCTGTTGCTTCGTAAATAGTACTTTTCAAGGTTTAATATTGAATGTTAACTTAAGAATCGACATCATAGCACTCGGGACACTCCCGTAAGCGCTGCGTCCCCATCTTCAGCAACAGGCGAAGAGTTCCAATTCCGATAGCACTACTAACTGTCTGATTGTATGTCCGTCTCGCCTTCCCCTTGAGTGTTAAGCGTCGTCCAGATCCCATGCTCCACGCAGCGCCAATCTCCTCAGACCGTAATTATCTCTTGGTGCCTCAGCACTGTTCACTCGCTCCATAAGGCACTCATAACATCTAGCTTGTCATTAATCATTTCAACAGCAAGTGGCGCAGAACTGGCCAGTCTTTTTGCATTTTGAGTGTCTCTGATATTTCTGCGGTTCATGTTCTGCACGGTCGACCAATGGGTCTGTTACCGCTGTATCTGTATAACATTGCGTCCTGTGGTGCCCTGTTTGTTGCCTGTATTGTTACATGACCAAACCGTTTCATCTGTTGTCTACCGCTAAAGTTACGTATTCGTTATGTACTGACTCTGCTCCTGGTATCATCGTTCCTAAGTCGGTTGTCTTTCTTTGTTATGTCTAGCACGATACGAAATTATCATCATCATCATTGTCATCAGTTTGTACTTTTGTCGTTAAGCGGCGTGAAGAGGAGTAGTTTGCGTTCCCCTGTGTGACGGGTAGCAATGACTATTCTCATTACGTGTCGACTGAAAATTTCTTTAATGTCATCTGTCCTTTTTCTCCTAGGACGACCTCGTGGTTTCACATCATATCTTTTCATTTTGTAGCGCCTGTGTTTTTTGTTGTTATGGCTGAATTCTAACATCACGACCAAACCGTTTGATCTTCTGTTTCTCGATTAATATAATGCATGTTCCCACAGTCTTTCTGAGAGTATTATTTCTTCCCACAGTCTTTCTGAGAGTATCATTTCTTCCCACAGTCTTTCTGAGAGTATCATTTGTTCCCACAGTCTTTCTGAGAGTATCATTTCTTCCCACAGTCTTTCTGAGAGTATCATTTCTTCCCACAGTCTTTCTGAGAGTATCATTTCTTCCCACAGTCTTTCTGAGAGTATCATTTCTTCCCACAGTCTTTCTGAGAGTATCATTTCTTCCCACAGTTTTTCTGAAAGTATCATTTCTTCCCACAGTCTTTCTGAGAGTATCATTTGTTCCCACAGTCTTTCTGAGAGTATCATTTCTTCCCACAGTCTTTCTGAGAGTATCATTTGTTCCCACAGTCTTTCTGAGAGTATCATTTGTTCCCACAGTCTTTCTGAGAGTATCATTTCTTTCCACAGTCTTTCTGAGAGTATCATTTGTTCCCAGTCTTTCTGAGAGTATCATTTGTTCCCACAGTCTTTCTAAGAGTATTATTTCTTCCCACAGTCTTTCTGAGAGTATCATTTGTTCCCACTCTTTCTGAGAGTATCATTTCTTCCCACAGTCTTTCTGAGAGTATCATTTCTTCCCAAGTCTTTCTGAGAGTATCATTTGTTCCCACAGTCTTTCTGAGAGTATCATTTCTTCCCAAGTCTTTCTGAGAGTATCATTTCTTCCCACAGTCTTTCTGAGAGTATCATTTCTTCCCACAGTCTTTCTGAGAGTATCATTTGTTCCCACAGTCTTTCTGAGAGTATCATTTGTTCCCACAGTCTTTCTGAGAGTATCATTTGTTCCCACAGTCTTTCTGAGAGTATCATTTCTTCCCACAGTCTTTCTGAGAGTATCATTTGTTCCCACAGTCTTTCTGAGAGTATCATTTCTTCCCACAGTCTTTCTGAGAGTATCATTTGTTCCCACAGTCTTTCTGAGAGTATCATTTCTTCCCTCAATCTTTCTAAGAGTATCATTTCTTCCCACAGTCTTTCTGAGAGTATCATTTCTTCCCACAGTCTTTCTGAGAGTATCATTTCTTTCCACAGTCTTTCTGAGAGTATCATTTCTTCCCACAGTCTTTCTGAGAGTATAATTTCTTCCCACATTCTTTCTGAGAGTATCATTTGTTCCCACAGTCTTTCTAAGAGTATCATTTGTTCCCACAGTCTTTTTGAGAGTATCATTTGTTCCCACAATCTTTCTGAGAGTATCATTTCTTCCCACAGTCTTTCTAAGAGTATTATTTCTCCCACAGTCTTTCTGAGAGTATCATTTGTTCCCACAGTCTTTCTGAGAGTATCATTTCTTCCCACAATCTTTCTGAGAGTATCATTTGTTCCCACAGTCTTTCTGAGAGTATCATTTCTTCCCACAGTCTTTCTGAGAGTATCATTTCTTCCCACAGTCTTTCTGAGAGTATCATTTCTTCCCACAGTCTTTCTGAGAGTATAATTTCTTCCCACAGTCTTTCTGAGAGTATCATTTGTTCCCACAGTCTTTCTAAGAGTATCATTTCTTCCCACAGTCTTTCTGAGAGTATCATTTCTTCCCACAGTCTTTCTGAGAGTATCATTTCTTCCCACAGTCTTTCTGAGAGTATCATTTGT
>CAJHNH020008555.1:177500-205000 GCA_905116865.2 Candidula unifasciata | reverse complement strand
AGCAACAGCAAAAAAGGGAATGGAATTTTCCACGATCAAGCCATCGATTTGCTCGCACTTTTGCACTTCCTAAAATGCGTAGGTTTATGTTTTCAACTTCCTGTTTATGTGTTTTTAGAGATTTCCCTTTCAACTTCTCAATTAGGATTACTCAACTTATTCAGCACCAGAAGCTCACCATGCGTTTGCTGGTATCGTCGTCGTTGTCATTATCATCATTATTGTCATCTTCAATTATATCATCATCATCATTATCAATTTCATCATCATCATCAGCATCAATTTCATCATCTTCATCATCATCATGTGCCTGCCGATAAAAGTAGGTGACCACACGATGACCAGAATCATGGATCAGTTCAGTGCTCCCGCCCCATCCATATTGTCAAGAATTTAGGGCATTTATCTCTTTTTGACTTCCCCTTGCCTCGCCCCCACCCCTGCACTTATCTTGTCAGTTGAAACCAATTTCTCGAGTTTATTCATGCTCATACTGTGTCCAGACACATGTCGGTATCTACTGACATATTACATATTCTTAACTCTTTTGAGTCTCAGTGGCTTTAGCATCACAGGCCCAAGGGATAGTAAAGAGAGACATAAAATCGGCGCATCATGCTTCTATGTAGGAACCTATGAACGTATGATACGTTCCTTGGGACTCGAAAGAGTTCATAAATGTTGCACGATGAAATGCAACGTTGACTCACTCTGACCCACTTGTTACTTTAAGACCTAGATGTCGCCCTTGTTTGGGCGAACAAAACAAACAACAAAATTATTTTTTTTTTTAAGAGAAGAGAAAAGACAGAGAGAAAGTGTGATTATGTTTGGGAGAATTTTAAAAAAAAAAAAAATTGGAGAAAAATAATTAGAAATACAAGTGAAACTGCAAAATAGCAAAGCAATTGCGAGCCCTATTGGAAACCTTTGAAATGCTTCTCTTCTGTCAGTATCAGTTATTGTCTACAAAGATTGTAATTCCCATAATCTATACATAATTGTGTCATTACTAAGATAAAAGGTAATTTAAAATCAAGTAATGGCATAGCGACGAGAAAGCCTAGAGATTTCACAGACACATCAATTTCCCACTGCGCTCTTCTCCTGTCTTTGTTTGTCAGTTATAATACAATTTTCCAGTGCATTAACGAGAGTTGGGCGCGAATTCTCTTTCTTTTACACGGTTTGGATGACGACCCTCCATGGGTCGCAATTTTTTCTCATTTTAAAGCTCCACCCCAGCTATCCTAGGGGCCCTAATATAACTTAACGGTTGAACGGGGTATCTAGGACTTGCACCCGGGCAATTATCATCCGAATTGTAGCAGTTTGTGTCACGAGTTGAATACCGCTCGTTGTGCAGTCTCGATGGGATTGAACTGTTAGTGATGTTCTCTCTTTCCTTCTCTGTCTCTGTCTCTCTCTCTCTCTCTCGCTCTCTCTCTCTCTCTCTCTCTCTCTCTCTCTCTCTCTCTCTCTCTCTCGCTCTCTCTCGTGTGTCTTTCTTTTGTCCATTTTCTGCCTTGTGTCGCAAGACGTCGCATGTTAACAGATGATCAGTTTCCCAGCTAAGAGACGCTCAGTTGCCCGGTATGCTATCATGTTATGGAGTCTCAAGATATCAGTGACTCCTTCAATCCATATTCTTCTTGGTCGTCCCCTACCTCTCGGTGTTTATACTTTAATTGTCTGCGCTTTCGTTGCTGACACATTTGGATTCATTCTTATTAAATGGTCAAACTATTGCAGTTTTTGTTTTTCATTGAATTTAATTATGGGCGCTGTTCTAGTAGTTCTTGTAATTTCTTCGTTTCTCGTGTGATCTCTTCTTGTCCCCCCCCCCCCCCCCCCCCCCCCACGGGTGTTTCAGAATTGAGGTCATTTGATACGTGACACTGATGGCTTGTTGGATTCTTGTTTCAATCTCTGTTTGTTCTGCCATCATAACTAAAGATGTTCCACAAGTATTAAAAGTGTTGAACTTGTTTTAAACTTTGGTCTTTTATTTTTATGAGTGAATTTTTATCTTGGTATGGGACGTCGCAGGTAGACCCAGCATAAAATGGGTACCAGGAGGGCTGTCCTGGTTAAGTGAAGACGGCCGGCGTTAGGCTGACCAAATTACCCACGAGTGCCGATTGGTCTGTAAAAATATGGGTGCTCTTCCCATATACTCGGTACGCCTAAAGGTGTGAAAAGGGATCTTTACTTTTTTTTTAACCTTTTATCTTTATTTCAATTGACTGATGTTCTCTTGCTAGACAAATGACTTCCGTGGGGGCTTTTTAAAAAAAAAATGTTTTTTACTTTATGCCTGGGACAGCTGTCGTTTAGTTGGTTTATGTGGTTCTGTAGCTGACTTGACTTGACTGTAGAATAGGCATAAGTCGTCGGCGAACAAGGAGTTCATTGACATTTTCCTGTGTATCCCCAGCTCCTGACTCTAGTGTCTAAGGTCGAAATAAGCCGTTGTGGCTTGCCCTTCTTCTCCACCTCCGTCTTCTCATCCTAGTTTTTCCTCCTTCTCGTTTTCATCCTCCTCCTTCGTCTTCTTCGTCTTTTTCTAATACTACTACTGCCATTGTCACTGCTGCTACTTTTACTACCACTTCTACTCCTCCTCCTCCTCTTCCTCCTCCTCCTCCTCTTCCTACTACTACATCTACTACTACTACCACTACTACTACTACTACTACTACTACTACTACTACTACTACTACTACTACTACTACTACTACTACTACTACTACTACTACTGCTACTACTACTGCTACTACTGCTGCTGCTATGTTTTTTGTTTTTTTAATGGCTGTTGGCACATTGTGTTGGCGGGAGCTTGCAGGCAGTTTTGAAATTTCATTTGAACTTTTTTATAATTTGTTTAACTAACATCTTTATTTTCAGTTTAATTCTAAGTAAAATATATTTTAATCTGATTATAACAAAAACAAACAAACAAACAAAATAAAAGTTTTGGCTTTCATAAGCAGTCACGTACAACCAGCATCCCCGAAAGGAGAGCTTTAGGTAATAATTGTGACTAGGTTATGTGTGCCATATAAAATAACTTAGCAATGCACGCCACCAAGCGCCGTGAAAAGGACTCCTGTAGTGTTAATGCGATCAAATACTGTCCTGTACTCTGTTGGTGAAGGGTTTAAAATCACACTGGACACTAGATGATACCAATTTTTTACTGTCGATTAAGAAAATACCCGTGTGGGTATCAGGGCACCCCACTGGGGCAAAAAACAAGAATCGGTCCCACTGCCTCCGCAATAGGCCTATCGCAGGATTCGACTAACTGGGAACTTTCTTTGAAGTCGAAGAGCAACTGCACGAGTGGCAAGGAACAACCAGCTGCACACAGATAAGTCAGTAAAAAGGAAGTACACGCAATGTTCAGGCCCTGGCTAAGTCCAGATGGACGAACAGCCAGGACTTTCCACCGGAGCTCACAGCCGGTGAACAAAGAAGAAGAGGATGGAGATTCAGAAAAACGAATATGCGGCTTAACTTGAATCTAAGACCTTTGAGGAGGCAGACGAGCATTTAGCCACTAAACCACTGCGGCTCACAGAAGACGCACTTGTGAACATAAATACAGACAAGCGAAATTCCTCAGTGCCAAACGACACGATCCTTCCACCGAATGAAACCAGTGTGACAACCCAGACATCGCTTACGAAATGACTCTCTCTGTAACAAATGTCTGGCGGTTACAGGGAAGCACTTACACTGAAGCCCGGACATTGATCAAAACTGGACTCTGGTGCCTCTAGTCAAGTACAGTGTGGGCAGAACTGCCTACGTAATCTAAAAGTGACTCACTCTTGGCAGATCTTGGGAGTTGCGTTCGACTACTGTTGAGTAATTTGAACATATCGATTAGTTTTAGGTCAGTGCATTGGTGGAGTGGTCACGCACCCGTCTTTTGTTGCGGTTTACGTCGATTCAGTTCCCGGTGATGTGCCCGAATGCTTTGATCTGGGGAGTCACGAAATCTGCGTTGTTTGGGAACTGAGCCGATCGGGTATGGTTCCTCTGCATTTGCATACACACAATGTGCGTATATGGGTGGGGGTTAGGGTCGTGTGCTCGAAATGTATAAAGATGTATATTGTTTAAAAGGAAATAATTTCGCAAATGTTACCAATTGTTAAAAACACAGTGCAGTGGTTTTTTCATCAGCATTATCATCACTAATCACCACCAACAAACAATATGAATGGTGTTCCTCTCTTCCCTTCAACCCCGTACCTGTTTTTGTCTGTCTCCGTGCTTCCTGTTTCTGTCAAAATTGTTTGTTTGGTAAAATAATAAGGCAATATTAATGACACACGTTTTAGATGATATTGTTAAATTATCAGCACTATCAGTATGCTGAATTTCTTCTTCTTCTTTTACTACTACTACTACTACTACTACTACTACTACTACTACTACTACTACTACTACTACTACTACTACTACTACTACTACTACTACTACTACTACTACTACTACTACTACTACTACTACTACTACTACTACTACTACTACTACTACTACTACTACTACTACTGCTGCTGCTGCTGCTGCTGCTGCTGCTGCTGCTGCTGCTGTTGCTGCTGCTGCTACAACAACTGCTACAACAACTGTTGCTACAACAACTGCTACAACAACAACTACAACAACTTCAACAACAACTGCTGCTGCTGTGGCTGCTCCTGCGCCTGCTCCTTCTGCATATATGCATATAATATATATATATATATATATATATATATATATATATATATATATATATATATATATATATTAGGGCTGTACCGAATAGTGATTTTTACTATTCGGTCGAATACGAATAGCTGGACCAACTATTCGGCCGAATACAAATACGAATAGTGAATCATCATCATCATCAGGTGCTTTGCCGACTGGCATGGGCGATTATGCCTCGCCACAATCTGCTATCTCCTGCAGCATGTATTATTTCGTGTGCTGACACACCTCCATGCCATGCAACAAGACTGTCAGAATCGTCTCTCGTTGTCTTCCTCTATCCCTCCTTCCATATACATTTCCAGTGGTCACCACATGTTCCATTTTCCCTTATCTTATAACATAGCCGAAAAATGATGACTGTCTCCTCCTGATGTCTGTCCAAGGTATTTTAAGCATTGTTCTGTAAAACCACATCTCTAAGGCCTCAAGAAATTGTTTGGCCTGCCTACCGATTGTCCAGGACTCATAGCCATATGTTAAAACTGGATGTATGTAGCAAACACAAATTATTTTTCTAACTTTCAATTAAAAAAAATATATTGCAAAAGATGTTCTTCATTTTATGAAATGCAGTTTTTGCCTGTCCTATTCTGTTTCTTATTTCAGTAATGCATCTTCCATCTGATGTTATCCATGTGCCCAGATACTTTATTTTCTGTTCTTGTCCCAAAATAAAACTTTTGACTTTTATTACACATTTAGGAATAATTATTTTCTTCGATACCACCATTACTTCTGTCTTCCCACTATTCAAACTGAGGCCCATTCTTCCATTTTTGAATAGTGTATAAAATAGATTTTATAAAACACATCCATAATGTCAAATGTACGCTGGAATTTTACTTCACAAAATGTAGTACAGAATAGTAAACACTGAAAAACATTTCATGTTTTGCATCCTTTAGTCAGTCAGTCTGTGGTAACTAATACCTAGGAATGAAAGCATTCTTAGTTTTATAACAAGTAACTAAACTTGTAAATTGTCACTGACAGCTTAGTTAATCCATGAAAGTCACTTTAGCTTTAAAAAAAAAAAAATTGTTTTATTTTGTCAGCACTAGGGCAGCTTCTTGTCTCACTGAAGGCATTTCCAGCTGTACTAAACAGACGTTCACTTGGTACGCTCGTAGGTGGTGTACAAAGATAACGATTGACATTATGAATCAAGGTGGGAAATTTTGAAATGTTTATTTTCCACCAGTCCAGAAACGGGTGTAAGGTAACCACTATTCGTATTCGGCCCAACCGCAACTATTCGGCCGAATACCGAATAGTTATTAGGTCAGGTCCACTATTCGGCCCTGAAGCGAATACGAAGCGAATATTCGGTACAGCCCTCATATTATATATATATATATATATATATATATATATATATATATATATATATATATATATATATATATATATATATATATATATATATGACGGCGTCTGTGGCTTAGGCGTTGTGAACGCGCTTCGTAATACCGGGGTGTCGGGTTCGATCCCAGCTGCGGACGGTTTGTCTTGCGTTGGTTTCGACAGTGGTACCCAGAGCCGACCGTTCAATGCAATGGCAGACTATTGAACGTACAATTTGCCTAGAAAAATCACAACAGCCCAAAAATAAAAATGCTGGAGTTGGTTCTGCAACGTCCTGTAAAGGATACGCAGCTTTATATGTATGTGTGTGTGTGTGTGTGTGTGTGTGTGTATATATATATATATATATATATATATATATATATATATATATATATATATATATATATATATATATATAATGTTATGTGTCTGAGTGTGTATAAAGACACAGACTTAACATCAATAAAGCCTAAAAAGTGTAAGGTACTGCATTTGTCTTTAACAAGTTTAGGACAAAATATATGCCGACTATCCTGGCAGAATTACGGCGGCACAGAGATAGACAATAAAAAAATAAACGGTTAACATATGCTAAATTCTAAGAACTTCGTGCTTGTATATCGCATAGGGACCATTCCTTAGCCCTGAAGATAGACATAGCCAAAATGGCGCGTCAGTGAATTTTCAATGTTAGGGGAATGTCATGTTAGCTCGCAGACAATCCCGTGAGAAGATGTCTTTGCACGCAGACTTCTTGACCAGTCAATATTTAAGACTGTCAGTCGGTAGCATGTACTGTGCAGAACCTTGCTCCCATAACAATCTTCCGGAAAACTTCTCGATCACAAGGGAGATGTCCCGCGTCCGATACACCAATCTGGAGATCATTTGCCACATCCTGCATCAATCTTCTCTTTGGCCTTTCTCTTCCTCTCTTACCAGGCGTACACCCCTACATTATTGTTCTCTCTAAACTTTCGGGACTTTTCAAGCGACCTAAATATTTCAACATTCTGGGTTTTATCATCTTTAGTAGCCAGCTTTCTCCAGTATTCAGTGCTTGAAGTATGGATGCATTTATTCTTCTCATCACCTATGAAATTCTTAGAACCCGTCTATAACATTTAAATTGAAAGTCATTTATGCGCTGTTCAGCTTGTTTAGTAAGTGTCCATGTCTCACAAGAAACTGATACACTCAACTCGCACCGACTGCTACATGAATCTGACCATCAGGGCGTCCTGGGTCAACACTTTGTTCGGAGCAGAGATCGTATTCTGGTTCTTTGCTGGATGAATGTATCGGCAAGTGAAGTGTTGTGGGCTACGACATCCTTGGGGCTGTTAACTGGGAACTCCAATTCTAGCTTAGGCTATTTTGATAAACTATTTGTTGTGATACATTAATCTGTATTTGACCTGTATCTGAAGATAAGACGGACCATTGTCTCTCCCTGATGCAGATGCCAGTAAATGTATGTGTCTAGTCCAAAAGTCTGAAGGCTGCATTTTAAACATCAAATAAATCAAGACTGATATCGTAAAAAAAAAAAAAAAATAATAATGTATGTTGTAATGGGAAAAATGCTTGCTCTTAGAAATCTAATTTCTGTAGTTCTGCCTGTCTCACTCCATAATTTATTCAGTTGTTTTAGTCTTTAAAGAGCAGTTGATAGTCATCGTTTAATTTCTTTCACTGTGTGGCCAATGTTGGTATTCAGTGGCCCAAGATATTAAAAATTTTCCACAACCTCCATTCTTTCCTCATCAACATATATTTCTTTCTCCATAGTAGTTTTATCTGTATTTATCATTTTCAACTGTATTTGAATGAAAGAGAGTTGCGGTAGCGTTGTGGCTAGGCGCAAGTCTGCCTGATCGGAGGTCTCGCTTTGAATCATCGCGTTCGCATCGACTTAGCCACATTGCCGACGTTGTCCCTAAGACAGTCCCGTTGTTAGGTGTTTCCTGGCCGTCAGTACTCCAGTTGCCCCCTTTTGTAAAACTCTTGGAATAAGTTCGAGAATAGAGCATACATTTATATTTATATGTGAACATCTTATTAGATTTCATAGCTGAAGATACTTTTAATGTATGAAATGTGTTGATAGGAGTTTTTGCTGTAGTATATTTTTTGTTCAGTGCAGTTAAAGAGCATATTGTTTTATTTATTTCTTGGCTTCAATAACTGGGCTTCTAGTAACATTGTCGAGCAATTAACCCGTCCACCCCGATGACCTTAAAAATAGAGCCCAAAAATATTTTAAGGGAAAGGGGGGGGGGGGTGCGGAGTTTACTGACTTCTTTAGGACGGCCTGTTTTAATTTCAAAATATTAGTAGAATATACCGTTTCTTAGCTAAAGAATTTATCTTCATCCTACTCACTGAGTCTGTAGCTTAGGCGTTGTGAACGCGCTTGGTAATGCCGAAGTGCCGGGATCGATTCCAGCTGCGGACGGTTTGTTTGCGTTGGTTTCGACAGTGGCGCCGAGAGTTGACCGTTGAGTAAAGCAGTGACAAACTACTGAACGTCAAATTGCCTAGAAAAACCGCAACAGCCAAACAAATGCTTGGGTTGGTTCTGTGACGTCTTGTAAAGGATACGCAACAAACTGTTTAATTCATTAAGTGCCGATTAGTCTAGCATGATAAGTCTGACGCTACACTTACTAAATTTGTTTTTAGGTCGCCGGGAGATTACCGTGACCCACGTTAGACCAAGCCAGAACCAAATAAAAGACACCCACAGACTGCTGTACATGCAAAACACGTTATCGATCTAGTTGTTGTTGTCTGCGAGAGCGTTAGTCTTGAGCCAGAGATTCTGTCCCAAACAGGCAATTTCTGTGAGAAGTTGGACAGCAGTATGTGGTTGTCTTTACAGGGGTAGTATTGCTCAAGGAAACTGATGAACATTTAATAGGATGAATTCAAGAAAAGCTACTAAAACCAGAGAAACGTCTGGGCAAGCGCCAGTAAAAAAAAAGACTGTTGTAAGATAAAGAAGATAGTAATATATTGCGTGCGCGTCGTCAGAAGAAGCAGACGGTTAATCACTTAGCAGGCACTGGAGTGGGAAACAAATGTTCTGCAGCTATGGAAGTGTTCCAATGCCGGTGGTGTCAGTAGAAGGCCACCATGAACACACAGCTCTCAGATAATCCAGCCTAAACCACGTAGCCGAGGTAACGACACCATCCCCCTCCCCCAACACACCCCCTACCCCCTCCCTCAATAATTTTTGTGTGTCGACGCCTTTCTTGGTTGTAATAATATGCGAGGTAAAACAATGACGGATTTTCGTCTTTTGTTCCTCGGAGACGGCTGGGAGCCATAAGGAGAACAATATTCGTTTGCATTTTGTTTGGATCTTTCCTTTTCCTTAAATAGAAAAAAAAAATTTCGTGTGAAGCTCCCTAGGGGATTGGATTGGCTCAATCTTTTCATTCTGAAACTCCTCTCATCAAATGTGCAGTTTTGTAAGCGCGTTCCCTACATACAAGCTCAGAATGTTTTTTGTTTGTTTCGTATGCGTTTTTTTTCGCACTTGATCTTGGTGATGTTGTTGTGGCTGTTGTTGCTGCAGCTGTTGCTGTTCTTTTTCTTCTACCTCTTTTTCTTCTTTCTTCTTCTTCTTCTTCTTCTTCTTCTTCTTCTTCTTCTTCTTCTTCTTCTTCTTCTTCTTCTTCTTCTTCTTCTTCTTCTTCTTCTTCTTCTTCTTCTTCTTCTTCCCTCTTCCCTTTCTCCTCATCCAGTCCCCTCTTCCTCCTCTCCTCCGCCTTCTTATTTCTACTCCTCTTTCCCCACTTCTTCTCCTTTTGCAGCTTAACTATCATCATTTCCTAAATGAAGCATAGGACCTCAACCAACTCACTGCAGACCATTCCATCTGTTGCGACGGCCTCCAAGCCCTTCCATGTGTATTTTTTTACCTGCTTAATTTCTCTTATCCTGTGAATTTACTCCCAACTTTCATCGTAAAACTAGTGTGTACAACTGTGGATTTCAAGTACACGTTTCAGGATTGTGTGTTAGCATTACATATTTATGTAAATTCACCTAAAGAGGATTATTCAGGCGGCAAAGACGTCCCTCCGAGTCCTTGCTGCAGAGCGTCCAACCGAATCAAGCACAGACAAAGCAAGATACCTCATGCAAACAAAAATGTTAAACTAACAGGGATCGAGTAAACTTAGGTTATAGAATGTACCTATAATGTACCTATCTGGAAAGTTAAATTAATGGCCTACTTCCAAATCTCATAAGGCGTGAGTGAGTGACTTTCTACCCCACTAGGACATCACACAAGCGATAAACACCCGATGACACAACGTGCCACCATGTGGATGAGGATCACCGTGGAGAGGTCCCAGAAACCGCGTTCAGACATTTGGCCATATTTATGGCCTGCCTATATTGCGGCCCCTGGCAAAAGCCAGAGTGGGGCTTCAAATAACAAAAAATTACGTCCTGAAAAGGGCGTAAAGAGTTTTGATCTCATAAGGCAGATAAAAAAAAAAAAAAAAATAGTATTACCCATCCTGTTGAAAGCTGTAGGTCATTTTCTTCTTAATCGTGAACAGTGCAAAGAGCTGGCTGAAGCTGGATAGTGTTGGGTGATGCTGGGTGTAGCTGGGTGAAGGTCTGTACTCCGTTGTGTGGTTAAGGAAAAAGGGATTGGGGGGGGGGGGGGGGGGGGGGGGGGGAGAGAAAAGAAAACATATAAAGGAAATAAAATTAAAGAGAGAAAGGGACGCAATCATTAGGAAATAGCAAAGGGGAGAGGAAGGGAGAGGGCGAAAGAACGGGGATTATTGGCCTTACAGATTAACCAGACAATTTAAATATTACGACAGTTAAACACATAGTTCGTCATATTAAACGTCGTTGGAGTTTTTAAACAAGAAACAACAAATGACAGGGTTCTTAGAAGAAAAATCCAGAATTTGACTAGTAGGCAAGAATATAGCAGCAGCTTTGTCACAGGCCCTTCTCTCTACATGGGCACACCATTTGATTTGCTGTATTTGCTATGTAATTTAGAATTCGTTCTGTACCGACTTTTTCTTCTATGACCTCATTCCTGATTTTATCTCTTCTGGTTACTCCTGCTGCAACCGCTCAGAAATCGCAGTCCCATAGAGTGATGAGTGATATAAGGCAGCTTCGATAACGTAGTGGCTAACACTCGCCTTCTGGTCACAAAATTATGCTTTCGAACCCCTCCCCCCCCCCCCCCCCTTTTTTCGGAATTGATCTAAGCTGCCAAGTCGACCCGGCCTAAAAAGAGTACCACACAATGTCCTAGAAAGTAAAGGCGGTCGGCGTAATATTGACTACATCACCCAGTGAGTGCCGACTGGTCTAAAAACATACCTGGCATCATATGTCCCGATACGCCACTGACGTTAAAATGGCCCTCTACTTATTTACTTTCTCGTACCAAACCCCACATGAGCTGGCTGTGTAAAAAAGGACCTTTAAGCTCTTTACTAGATCAGAGTGTTCGCTTACAATATCCGCAATTGCCGCGCTGTGCTACATCTAATTCGTATATTAGCGTGCTATTGTATTGGATAATCTTTACTGTGCACTACATAAGGAAATCAAATTGCCTCATAGATTACCATTACATAGTGACTTCAACATCTGGCTTCAGCGAATCTGTAAAACTGTTCTTTAAAAACTACAACCCCGCGCTGTGGCTAAATGTATGCATAACAATACTACCAGGATGCCTGTACGGTGAGGGAAGCAGACTGCAGCAGAAATGTAAAAAAGTAAAGTTCCCTTTTCACGCCTTACGGCGCATCGGGCATATGGGCAGAGCGTCCCATATTTTTACAGACCATCAGCACTCTGTGGGTAATGTGGTCAGCATTACGCCGGCTGTCTTTACTTTCCCAGGACAGCAGAAATGTACACAATCTTTATTTACATGCATGGCGATAATGATTCTTTTTATTTTTTTATTTGAGGTTTAGAACATATAAGATGCCTAATGTGTTGTGACGTCGGTGATTAAAAAAGCCAGCATATTTGAAACAATTATCAGTGTGCGTGTGAGCGTGTGTGTGTGTGTGTGTGTGTGTGTGTGTGTGTGTGTGTGTGTGTGTGTGTGCGCGTATACAAAATATGAAACTGTCTTTACTTCTTGTGTTGACTGCTTTCTTTTTAGGGTAGTGTAGGATAGTATAGCATCACTTGTGTAAAAAAGGCTCGTTACTTTGTATACACACAAACACACATAAATATAGGTATAAAAATATATGTGTGTGTGTTAGTGTGTGCGTGACAGCGTCTTTAGCTATACAATGCGAAAACACTTCGTAATTCCGAGGTAACGGGTTCGATTTTTGCTGCATACGATTTCGTGGTATTTATTTAGGTAATGATATCAAAAACCAAGTCAACATTACAGCCTCTCTCGTGGGTAAACTGTCTGGGATATGCAGGAGTGCGAAGAAACGACAGAGTGAATTGTTTGGCTACAAACGCGACAGCTACAGCAACACTCGTACTGGACAAAGGAGTCATTCTGAAGGCCATTTATGAACCAATACTGACAGAAGACTCAGGTTAGATGAAATAAAGGTGTTGAATGTTAAATTAAGAAGCGACATCATTGCACTTGGGACACTCCCATACGTGCTCCGTCCCCATATTCAGCAGAAAACGAAGAGTTCCAATCCCTATGGTACCAGAATTGTCTGATTGTACAAGGGGGAGTCACTAAGTAATTCACAAATGGTTATGGGATGGAAGGAAAATGTACTTTGTGGTTTCTAAAGGTGTCATTAGGTGAAAGCGACATCGGACTTTATGTCTTCGTTTGCTAGGTGGCGCTAGGTGTTGCATGCGCATTTGCAACACAGAAGCAAAATGGCGATTGTACTTACAAAGAGTACCCTCAAAGAACAACGTGATGTTTAGATTTTTTTTAAAGGGAAGGGGTGGGGGAGGGGGACAAAAAGGCTGCCTGCAAAGGACATTCATAAGGAAATGCATAGGGTAAAAGAATTGTCTTAAGGGCGCTATAAAATTGTTGATAAAGTCCGATCTGGTCGTCCTGTTGAGATTGAAACAGACGCACCCGTGCAGCGGTTGGAGGAGAATATTAGAGGTGACAGGCGAGTATCTGTTGACTCTGTAGCAGCTGTTATAGGGTGCTCACATGGTTCAGCATACACTAAAATCCAACTTTGCCTAGAGACAATCGCAAATGATGCAGAAGTTAAATGTGAAGTAAAAATGTGGTTTAGATAACAGTGCACGCAGTTCTATGCAGCAGGTCTGGGTGCACTGATAAAACGATGGGACACGTGCATCAATGTTGGTGAAAATTATGTTTTAAAAAAGGGGACAGTGTGTTTGTAAAAATTAACGGTTTTCAAGTTGTTATCGTCCTTAAAAAAAAATTCAATAATCTGTGACTTACTTATTGACTTCCTCTCGTACATCCGTGTTGCCCTTTCCTTGAGTACTGAGCGTCGGATAGATCCCCTGGTAACTCTTCGCAGCGCCATTAATCTCAGACTGTAATGATCTATTTTTGCCTCCGCACTTCCACCGCTGCCAAAGGGCCCTCACAACATCTAGCCTGAAAAGTGTATATGAGTATTTCACCAAGTGAAGGACCCTTTACCCCGCCTTTATGCGTACTGGGTATATAGGGCTAGACCTGTATTTTATTAACTAATCGGAACTCGGTGGGTAATATGGTCAGTTCTCGCCGACCGCCTTTACTTCCCAGGACTCCACCTGGTACCTATTCAAGGTTGGGTCATTTTTCAAAAAACTTTTATAGTCAGGGCATGAACCCACAACCTTCCAATCTGCAGGCGAGTGTCTAGCCGCTACACCACGGCCTCTCTCTATCCGACCAACTAGATACCTCGTATCTGAAATCACCCCATTCACCAAGACTCCCAGACAGCAGCGCCCCTGTTTTCATCCAACGTTCTCTGGGCATTCACCACCTGTGGTAATCCCCTTTGCTGACGCCTGTGACAGCTCGTCCTGTGTAACGGACGATCCATTAATCAATATTGAAATGTATTAAATGTACTTGCCAACCAAGCCGTGAGTATTCTGTGTGCGCGTTCGTGTCGACTTAGAAACAGTAGAGAAGACAGGGACTTTCCAGTTGTGGATCAATGAAGTACGCCGTCTTCAGAAGGGTATTATCATTGGAGTGTTGTTTATTGTGTAACAGAGATATCAGTTACTGTCTGTCGCATTTGGATTGACAGATATTGTCTGTTAGCGGGTGTGTTTATGTTTGGTATGGTTTTGTTTGTTCAAATCGTTTTTGGTTTTTTTTTTTTTTTTTATTTTAAATATGTTTAGCTGCATTATTAAAATGGTTAATTTGATTTCATTCGGAAAACAATACAGTGACAACTCGGCTAACGAAGATAATGTGTTCCCGAATTACGTTAGTTAGCCGAAATCTTCGTTAGCCGAAACGTGATTTATCTGAGATTTTAGGAGAACATTCAGCTCACATCGCGGCGCTTTATGTTAGCACTTCCATTTGTTAAGCCATTCGCTGGCCGGATCCAAATCCACAAGGCGAAACCACTGCGAAAAATATCTTTGTTAGTTGAAAAATTAGTTATCCGGGTCATTCGTTAGCCGAGGTATCACTACCGTTAAACGGCATCATCATGGTCCTGTTTATGGCGTTAAAGCAGCGCAGTGGCTTGTTGCTTATCTGTCTTGAGCTGCCTGACTGTCTGCCTGCCTGTCTGTCTGCCTGCCTGCCTGTCTGTCGGTGTTTTCCTGTTATCCAGCTGGCACTGCTAGTTAATCTACTTCTCTTCTTCTTCTTCTCCTTCTTCTTCTTCCTCTTCTTCTTCTTCTTCTCTTCTTCTTCTTCTTCTTCTTCTTCTTCTTCTTCTTCTTCTTCTTCTTCTTCTTCTTCACTTCCTCTATTACCGCTTCAGGTGTCAAGGGAGATAACAAGGTTTTGTTTCCTGCTTTCCTGACAGCCTCGACAATAGACACAACGTGCTGTTGTAGAGTATCGGATGTTGTCTTTCCATATTGTTCTTGATCTGCCTTGTGCTTTTTTCATCCTTCTCTTTTTTGGTGTATGCCTTGCGTGTTGTTTTGTGACAAAGCGTTCTATCAAAGTGTAGAGACCATATGATTTGTCACGGTATAAATATAATCGGTTCTGAGCAGGCTTGTTCTCTTGTGACCCTATTCCTTATTTTTATCTCTTCTGGCAACTCCTGCAGCCTTTCTCATACTTCTTATTTCCCTAGTTACTAATTTGTATTTCTGGTTTGTTTTGAATGATCACGCTTGCACTGGTAGCGTGGGGTTGGTGCGAAAATGCTTTGTATGAGATGTTTCTTTGTTATGAGATGTTTCTTTGTATGAGATGTTTCTTTGTTTGAGATGTTTCTTTGTATGAGATGTTTTTTTGTATCAGATTTTCCTTTGCATCAGATTTTTCTTTGTATGAGAAATTTCTTTGTATGAGATGTTTCTTTGTATGGGGTGTTTCTTTGTATGTTTCTTTGTATGAGATATTTCTTCGTATGAGATGTTTCTTTGTGTGAGATGTTTCTTTATTTGAGATGTTTCTTTGTATGAGATGTTTCTTTGTTTGAGATGTTTCTTTTATGAGATATTTCTTTGTATGTTTCTTTGTATGAGATGTTTTTTGAATGAGATGTTTCTTTGTATGAAATGTTTCTATCTATGAGATGTTTCTTTGTATCAGATGTTTCTTTGTTTGAGATGTTTCTTTTATGAGATATTTCTTTGTATGTTTCTTTGTATGAGATGTTTTTTGAATGAGATGTTTCTTTGTATGAAATGTTTCTATCTATGAGATGTTTCTTTCTATCAGATGTTTCTTTGTATGAGATGTTTCTTTGTATGTTTCTTTGTATGTTTCTTTGTATAAGATATTTGTTTGTATGAGATGTTTCTTTGTATGAGATGTTTCTTTGTATGTAATGTTTCTTTCTGCTGACAGGTTTTGTCTTGTGGGTCTGTGGCCTGAATTTGCATAAGAGACAGTATCTTTTAAACAAATCACCTTCGCTTCCAGGTCGACCTAGCCTTAAACGCTTACGAAGAGATGTATTAGGAAGTCAAGTCAGTACGCGTGATGTTTATCTCACATCTATCGATTCTTGAATGTTGAATGTTGAATTAAGAGTCGATATCACAGCACTCTGGACACAAAAACGAAACCAAGAGTTGCAATTCCGATGGTACCATTACCAGTCAAATTGTATAGCTGTCTCGCCGTTCCTCTGAGTGTTGAGCGTCGGCCAGAGCCTCTAGTAACTCCTCGCAGCGCCATTCGCCTCGGAACGTAATGATCTATCCACGTCTCCGCACTGTTCACTCGCTCCCAGAAAGCCCTTACAACGTCCAGCTTATTATACATCAATTCACCACCAAGTGGTGCAGAGCCGGCCAATCTATCTGTCTGCTGATTTCTCAACACACCAGCATAACCTGGAGTAATATCGATTGTCGAAATGTCTATGAATATGAGTCTAGAAACGTATGCACAGGGAGCCATTTACGTTTTGTGAGAAGGAACCTCTACTTTTTTAACTACTGACATTTTATGTATTCCCTGCTCAACGTTACTGACATTCTATACATTGCCTGTTTAACATCAATGACATTCTATATACTCCCCGTTCAATATAATTGACATTCCATGTATTTCCCGTTCAACATCACTGACATTCTGTGTATTCATTGTTCAGTATCATTGACATTATACAAATTCCCTGTTCAATATTACTGACATACAAATTCCCTGTTCAATATTACTGACATTCTATCTATACCCTGTTCAACATCACTGACATTCTATGTATTCCCTGTTTAACGTCACTGACATTCTATGTATTCCCTGTTTAACGTCACTGACATTCTATGTATTCCCTGTTTAACGTCACTGACATTCTATGTATTCCCTGTTTAACGTCACTGACTTTCTATGTATTACCTGTTTAACGTCACTGACATTCTATGTATTACCTGTTAAAGATCACTGACATTTTAAGCAGTGTTGAATGGGTAACAGCTAAAGTAATGGGAAGTAAAGGCGGTCGTCTTGATTGGTCTATAAAAGATATATCTAGCACTATATGCCAAATACCTCAAAAGGCGAAAACGTGAGAACAATATATCTAGAATGTCTCTGCACTGGAACCTACAGGGGTATCGAAATAAAGGAAGACCCCCAAAAAAGGAAGGGTAGAGGGGGGGGGGGAAGAGATATAAACTGATGTTAAAAAGATGCGGAGGACATAAGAGTGAGCTGCCTGTAATGGGATAAGGCAACTTGGTGTGAGTTGGTTGAGGGCATGACCCTACACTAGGGGGATAAAGTGCGAGAGAAGAATTGGCACTTCTATGTGTTGTGGTCAACATCACGCCGGCCGCCTTTACTTTCCAGGACCAACCTGGTACCTGTTTTTGACTGGGCTACCTGGAGCCAAGTACAGAAGATGACAAGTACAGAAATTTAAGTATCTGGGCACATGGATAACATCAGATGGAAGATGCATAACTGAAATAAGAAACAGAATTGGACAGGCAAAAACTGCATTTTATAAAATGAAAAACATCTTGTGCAATATATCCTTGTCATTGAGAGTTAGAAAAAGAATTCTTGCTTGCTACATACATCCAGTTTTAACATATGGATGTGAATCCTGGACAATCGGTAGGCAGGCCAAACAATTTTTAGAGGCCTCAGAGATGTGGTTTTACAGAAGAATGCTTAGAATACCTTGGACAGCCAAAAAGAGCAACCAAGAGGTTTTAAAAGAGGCGGGAGACCGAAGACAACTTATCACTGACATCAGAAGGAGACAGTCATCATTTTTCGGCCATGTTATGAGAAGAGGGAAAATAGAACATGTTCTGACCACTGGAAAGATCTGTGGAAGGAGGGATAGAGGAAGACAACGAGAGAAGATGCTTGACAGTCTTGTTGCATGGCATGGAGGTGTGTCGGCACACGAACTGATACATGCTGCAGGAGATCGCGGATTATGGAGAGGCATGATCGCCCACGCCAGTCGGCAAGGCACCTGATGATGATGACCTGGAGCCAAGGTCAGTTGGAGGGGGAAAACCTGCCTCGATACTGATTTTATGGATCTTTTGGTGGTCTGATGAGCCACTTTTCTGTGACGAAGGCCTTTTTAAAGTCACTTTCTTTGACGGAGCCCCCTTTTTAAAGTCACTTCCTTTGACGGAACTCCTTTTTAGAGTCACTTTCTTTGACAGAACTCCTTTTTAAAGTCACTTTCTTTGACGGAACTCCTTTTTAAAGTCACTTCTTTTGACGGAATTCCTTTTTAAAGTCACTTTCTTTGACGGAGCCCCTTTTAAAAGTCACTTTCTTTGACGGAGCCCCTTTTTAAAGTCACTTTCTTTGACGGAGCCCCTTTTTAGAGTCACTTTCTTTGACGGAGCCCCTTTTCAGGGTCACTTTCTTTGACGGAGCCCCTTATCTAATGCTTGTTTCTTAATTTTTAATTTCAGTATGTATTTATTTTCATGTAGCGGTAGCTGAGGTCCTGAGAAGTGTACCGTTTGGGAACCACTGATGCAAAGCTTGCTTACAAATTTCTCGAAAAAGTTGTTTCGATCATTATTTCCTGGAAATGCAGGCGTGTTTGGGAGGCGGGCAGAATGACAGATTAGCTAGTTCTGCACCACTTGGTGGTGAGCTGTTGCCCCACGAGATGGATATGTTGGGTCGGCAGTGCAAAGACGCGACTGGATCGTCGCGGTTCTGGAGTGTGGCTGAGGGGAAATGGGTACCTGGGGGTGGGAAATTCTAGCTGGTGGTCAGTGCTTAGATGAAGGGCAGGGCAGATACATTTAGATTGTTACTGGTACCATCTGAATTTGAAAATACCGTCTGCTGAAGATGGGGGCGAAGCGCTAATGGGAATGTCTCTAGTGTTGTGACGACAGTTCGTTCTCAATTCGGCCAAACCTAACTCAAACGTGTACAGAATAAATAAATATATTAGTAAGAATTGTTTGCTAATCATTTAATGGAAAATAAAGCAAGGGAAATGAATTGAATATTCAGAATGCAGTAAAGAAGAACATTTCTTAAGCGTAATGAGGGAAAAAACCGTTACACTTTTCTTGCTAAAGACATTTGAAGCAACGTTCGTCACGGACGCAGGATCTCAAATTAAGATAAAACGATGCACTTAGTTTGAAAGCGCTGGGTTCTTAAATTAAGGAGCTCCTTAAAGCGTGCGATTTGTTTTCCTTCCCAGGAGTTTCATCCGTGGTTCTGTGTCATGCTGCTTACTGAAGATTGATTCGTAAAAAAAATTGTTGTAGTTTTGTCACGTTAAATCTATGCTTCAAGAAACACCGAGCAGCATTTAATACATGCTAAAATAAATACAAAATGAGGATCGGAAATTGTAGGGCAGGAGCTATGAAGTTCGGCAGAAATGCTGTCCTGGGTTGCGTTCGTGACAAGCTTATTTTGATTAAACGTGGCGGAACATTGATAGCGTGTTTTCTTTGTCCTCGTTTTAAACAATATCAGCACATCCTTATCGTCACCATTCATCATCATCATCATGTGCCATGCCAACTGGCGTAGGCGCTCATGCATCTCCACAGATCACGATCCCTGGTTGACTGGAACAGCTCTCTTGGTGATATTCCTCCATGCCATCGTTTTAGCCCATCAAGCATCATCTCTCTCGGTCTGCCTCTACCACTTTTCCACTGATCTTTCCAGTTGTCACGATGTTCTCCAATGTCTCTCTTCTGATAATGTGGTCAAAGAACAGCGTTTGTTCGTCATCATTAAATCCCTAATTTTAACTTACAGATTCTTGTATTGAACTTAGTTAAGAATATATTTATTGTGTATATATACATAAATGTACGCTGCTGTCTGTATGTACCAGTGTTTAGAATGGTGTAGACCGGGGATCGTGAGTTTAAGGATTCAGGGCCGCAGGGCTAGCGCTGTCGCCACGGACTGTCCAGGTGAAAACGTTTGTAATTCTGCTCCCGACAGAAAAACTATAACCTTACCGGGGTGTCGAACCGGGGTCTTCCACATCAGAGCCCGACGTTATAACCTCTCTTCTCACTCACACACATACCATTCACACACACACACACACACACACTGTCACACACACTCACATACATACTCACACACACTCACTAACGCGCGCGCAACACACACTGTCGCACACGCTCACATACACACTCATATACACATTCACACACACTTACTAACGCACACACACCACACACACATATATATATACACACACACACACACACATATATATATATATATATATATATATATATATATATATATATATATATATATATATATATATATATATATATATATATATATAATATATAAAAATCAATGTTTGTGTGTTTGTTTCACCCCTATATACTCGGAAACTACTGAACCGATTAAGCTGAAATTTTCAGGATATGTTTGTTGTGATACCGGATTCTGAACTGTCGTGGTTTGAAATTCAACCTGTCACTGTTAGAGATAGGTGACCACAATTTATGCCAAAATATACGCAACTAATATTTATAACTTTAGTGATTTCTAATTATAGCCACGTTAGTAATTGCGCATGCGCCGTATTTACCATTCGCCGGCGAGTTACGTGCAGCCAACGCCTTCTCTAATACTAATACATAGAGTAGGTCGTGGTACAGCAAACAAGACTATCTATATATTTTCCACAATAACCATATTATACACGATTTCTATTTTCTGTTTTTTTTTTTTTCAAACAACCTTCGATGGGGGGGGGGGGGGGGGGGGGGGGGGGGGGGGGGGGGGGGGGGGGGGAAGGGGGGGTGGGTTGGGTGGGGGGGGGGGATTACACGCACGCTAGGTTTATGGGGGGGGGGGGGGGGGGGGGGGGGTGGGGGGGGGGGGGGCAATTCCACAGGGGGGGGTAGGGGGGGGCATCAAGGACTATCTCGACGTCGGCACAGACAGTGACTGCGACATTAACTTCATTAACCGTGGTAAACACGTGCGATTTCTATTTCATTAATATATCTGGAGTATCTGGCTACGAGAAAACAATTGCCTGCGGTTTTGAATTGTGTTTTAATCGCGACACAGTTGTAGGGACACACATGTCTAATAATTGAGTTCACTTTTCGTGTTCCGATTAAGTGCCTGCTTGGTCGAATGGTTAGAACACTGGGTTCATGTGCGGTAGACCTGGGTTCGAATCCGCAGTTGTTAAATTTTTTTTACCCCGGACTAAAATAATATCCTCATCTGCTCTGTCGTGGTGACAGCACTAGCCATGTTGCCTTAATATTTAAAAAAAAAAAAAAGTAAATGGGTAAACCATTTGATAATTAAATTTGACCATTTCGCATACTTATGATTGCATTGTTAAAATTTCCGATTGCATGGTTACGCTGAAATTATATAGATTTTCATTTATTTTCATTTAGATTTAGTTATTTCATCTGCGTTGGAATTTTAAGCTTTGCTGTTTACCATGGCGTTCATTTCCTAATTATGGTTTTTTTTTCTCTCCCAAATGAGGGAAAGAGTTGTCGGTGAATTTAGGGGGGGGGGGGGGAGCAAGCAAACTATTAACTGAGAGAGCTTTAAGTCACAGTAACTGCTTAACCACTTAAAGTAGCAGCAGCAGTAATAGTTGTGGTTGGGCTGTTACACCATAGTGCTCTCATGTGAAGACCGCCGGTAAGGTTATGGCGTTCTTCTGTCGGGAAGTGAAATTATACATCCTAACCTGGCCAGTCTGTGGCGACAGCACTAGCCATGCGGAACCAAATCTTCTGGCTCACGACTCTCTGTCTACTCCGATGGTAACACAGATAGCAGTGACATTATTTTAGCTACTGTGGTGGTGGTCGTGGTAGTAGTTGTACTGGTACTTGAAGGATGATGTCATAAATATTACACCTGCCCCATTCACTACCTATTACAATTCCTGCTCCCCATTTTAGTCCAGATGGACAGGGATGTCAATGTCAGTTACAGCAACAAAAAATATTGCCAGGTAGTGATTTTCAAATCCTTCGAAGAGGGAGAGAGCAGTAGTCGGTGGAATAGGGGAGGGGAGGGGGTAATGACTTAAATTTAAGAGAACTTAAAGAGCTTTACACGTGATTTTCAAGTTCTCATTACCTAATATGTTTATATTTTACTAACGCTACCTCCGCTATTCTATTTTTTACGACTTAACTTTGTTATTCACAAGTACGGATGTAGCTTTACTTCCGTCCCATATAAAAATACAAACAGCTTTAGCATGTGATAACCAAATAACCATTTTTGTTACTGTGCTAATAAAACCATTTAAACGACCACTAATATAAAGACACAATTATAAGGTGCGTGTTCTAAAGTTGGAAAACCAGACTATATCTATATCTGTGCAGAGAATGATTGCGACATTAAATATATTACACACTTGCGATTTCCATTGCCTTTCTTTTCCAAAAACCTTTGATGAGGGAGAGAGTAGTAGGTGGATTTAGTTGTGGTGGTGGTGGTGGTGGGGGGGGGGGGGGGGGGGGGGGGTTTCAAAGACTATCTCTATATCTGAGCAGACAATGATTGTGCGATTTATATTTTCTTTCATTTCCATTTAGCCAAACAATGCCACAGCAACGCGTGGCCGGGTACAGCTAGTATATATATATATATATATATATATATATATGCAGTGGGTCTGTTCTTGGGTTAAAGTAACGTTTGTCTCCCCACGCCCCGCTCATATACACACTAGCTCACTTATGATTGGTCGTTCCTTAACCTGTCACATTGGCACAAGTTTATGGGGGTGTTCCGCAATGCCGTTGATATCGCGTGTTGTATATTTCAACACGCCAGTGCTTTTAGCACTCCAAAAACACGGAGACACTGGCTCTAACACAACTCCCCTAGAGAGTGCTGCAATCTATGTCACAAGCATTCTTTTTCTCGGAATGAAAACGTAAATGCAAGACACCGCAGAAAGCAAACAACAGAGAGGGACACACCTTACCTGCAGGAAAGTCGACCAGCCCAACAAACTTGTAAATGAAAAGTAACCTACTTTGTTTGGGGAGATTAACGTGAACCTACCGTGTTTTTGTTTCCCCCCACACGGGGAGCATGATATATCAGGCTGTGCGCCCTGTAACCTATCCAGCTGTACATGTAGTTGTAACCAATTTTTCCCGAACGCTTAATTCATTTATTTTTTATCCGATTGTGTTATTATTTGAAAACCTGCGGATTCAAGCGATGATATTTTTAAGCATCAACTGCTTCGGAAAAAGAGAACTTTAAGAAACACGTACCTGGGACTGAAAAAGTTAAAGTGCCACTATTCAAATGCTAATCTTGTAGCAGGACGTTTTAGAAAGCAACCCAACGTACAAAATAGTAATATTGGGGCTACTACTAAACTTTACATTTTTAATTATAAGTTCAAATCCGTACTGTAGTATGGAGCGGAAATGTGGAGAACAACTAAGGCAATTAATAATAAACTACAAACACTCATTAAAAAGTGCCTGCGCAGAGGGAATTAAATGCTGTGACAGAATCACTAATTTAGAACTTTGCGAGAGAACTAAACCAGTTCCAGTTGAACAAGAGGTGAAGAAAAGACGCTGGCAGTGGATAGGACGCATGTTGAGAAAACATGATAACAATATAAAATGTCTTTGCAATGAAACACACAGGGACATATAAATAAAGGAAGAACAAAAGATACACGAAGAAAGGAGCTAAGGGGGGGGGGGGGGGGAGGGGGGGACAGAAGAAGATATGGGTAACCTGCAGTCAAGAGTGTGTGTGCGTTTGTAGAAAAAGGGAGTTGGGGTGTTGATTAGTATAATTCTCCTAGTTTTTATAACTCTAGATCCTTCTCATTTTGTCTCTTTCATTCTCCTTCTCCTAATATAGAATTATAAACGCCATCAGCGTCCGTAAACAGCAGTAAGTAATTGAAATCCAGAAATACAAACACACGTCAGTTAAAATGCAGTGGTACTTTATTTTAAATTCACCCCAAACAAGGAAAATTTCAGACTTTCCGGGAAAATCCAATATTCTTGGGGTGTTATGGGTTGGGGTTAGAGTGTTAGGCTTAGGGTTAGGGATAGTCGGTATCACTAAGGCAACGGTTCTCAACCTGCCGGTCGCGACGCTGTTTTGTGTCTACCGACCCATTCACAGGGGTCGCCTAAGACCAACCGAAAACACATTCGTTGAAGTTATGAAGGTAAATAATTGTCTGAGTGTGGTCACAACATGAGGGAGCTGTTTTAAAAGGTCGCGGCTTTAGGAAGTTTGAGAGCCACTGCTCTAAGGCGATCGGAGCTGACAGAGATCCTTACCCTAATCTTATCCCAACCCATAGCGTCCCTAGAATATTGGAGTTTACCCGGGACGCCCGGATTTCTTTTCTTTGGGTTGAATTATAAGTAAACAACCCCCCTCCCCCTCCCCCATCCCCAATGTAGCCATAATAAATACAAACACCAGCAAATTTGACAGTAAAAGCGATGGCTTGAAACTCCCCGCATAACTATTGATTGTTAAATAAAAATAGGTTTACACCGCAGTTCCAACACTTGTCAATCAGAATAAAGAAAAAGAACTACAGACAATAGAGAGCGTTGTTTGTTTGTTTGTTTGTTTTAGTATCCAGAAGCCATGAGTTGTTAACCCTTAGGCTCGGTATTATGGATATCGCAAAATTTCGGCCTTGATTCCATTGTAAATACCGTAAATCTGAGAGAAAATGTGGCTTTCCTGCCTACCCCCAGGAGTGAACCCGGACCACAAGGAGTTCGTCACCCGCTCACAGCGCAATCCGGTTTAGCCAACTACGCTAGAGAGACGGGCATAGAGAACGTTAAGGAAAGTAAAAGCGATGATATTTGGTCGAATAAAGACCCGGTGTGGATTTCAGGACCTAATCATTTTCGGGGGTGGGGGGCAAGAATAGACCCCATGCTACTAACAAGCGTGTTGTTAAAGGTGATTATTTACTGATATCGCTTTCAAATTCTGAGTGCAGCTGCCTGAAAGGCGAGGAATCAACAGTTTGTAAATGATACACCAATTTATGTGAACTAGTTATGCACGTAGAGCTCAAGTTCTGGAATAAGACTAAAATCCAGAAGTGGACGAAAAGCCAGAACTTTCTACTGGAGCGTACAGCCGATGAACATTAAGAAGCAGAAAAACAATTGTACAGTTACAGTGCGTTTCAAAAGTCGTGCATCCACAGTTAAACAGATATATAGAAAATTCCTGCGGGGATCAACATGATTTGGGAGGGGGGAAGGGGGGTGGCACGTGACCAAAGATTTCTTATGTCATTTTGATTTTATAATTTACAGTTGCATGTGTGTTGTTGTTTTCTTACAGCGGCGAATTTTTTTAATCTTTGACAACTGGCACGTGCTGCTCTAACCAAAAAAAAAAAAAAAAAACAATAGAATAAACAGTAGTCGACACAAACGTGAAGATTGTTTAGAAATCGGTTACCATGTGCAGCGATGCGTGATGATTATTTTGATAGTTTATCCCGCCTTCAATGACAGATCCGCGACTGAGGGGAGGCTGATGTCGGAGTCACCACTTGCGAGTGAAAAGCTTATGAAACATGTGTAATTTAATGTTTAGAGACGTTCCTGTTGCTTAGTTAACTGTAAGCATGTTGACTGTTTGCTTTGAATCGGTGTGTGTTTGTGTATGTGTGTGTGTGTGTTTGTGTTTCGTAACTGCGAATAAGGCAACATGAACACTATATGTTTATTTACATGAGAAAAAAATTGCTACGTTAGTTCCACATCAGTTCCCCCCCCCCCCCCCCCCTGAGCCACTTGCATACTAGCTCAATTCTGATTGGTAGTTCATGAGCCGCGCGTTCTTCGCACACGGCTAGGGAGGTGTTCCGCAATGCCGTTGACATCGCGTGTTGTATATTTCAACACGCCAGCGCTTTTAACACCACAAAAACATTGACAATCTGGGTTCAACACACAACCCCCCCCCCCCCCCAGAGAGTGCTGCAACCTATGTCACCGACATTCTCTTTCTTGGAAGAAAAACGTAAATGCAAGACAAGCCAGAAAGCAGACAACAGAGCGGCACACGCGTAACCCCCCGAAAAGTAGACCAGTCCCACAAAGTTATTAATGGAACGTGACCTACTTTGTGTGTGGAGACTAACGTCAAACTAAATAATTTCTTACAAGGACAGGATTATTAACAGGTTACATGCCTAATTTCAAACTTACACCAAACGGTTACAGATATTTAAAATTTAGCACCGATTTCTGGAACGGGCAAAACCAAAGCCGTCCCCTTGTGGGACACAATTTTTCGTTGTCTTTTTAAGCTCCACCCTGGCATTAGCCAGGGGCCGCAATGTAGCCTGACGGTTGAACGCGGTTTCTGAGACCTCTCCATGGGTGATCCTTATCCGCATGGTGGCTCTTTGTGTTACAGGGTACATATATCGCTTGTATGATGTCCTGGTGGGGAAAAATTTACTTACTTACCTTACTTCCGAAACGGACTGTTAGAGACGTATTCCCAACACCTGTTACTGCCTGCAAATGTGCCAAACAAAGTGAACAACTGCTGAAGCTGAAACTGGCAATCAGGTGGCAAATTTTAAGATGAGCAGACAATGACGCGATGTTAAACTGAAAGACGTGTCTCATAGTGTTTGAAATATCTTAAGTGAGTAACGGGGAAAGCGGATAAAATAGTTTGTACGTCCCACTATGGTACATATTGTCTGTTTGGTTTACTATGGACATGTCAAAGGTCAAATTTAAAGATTAGCGGATCGACTTGCACTGGGCTTTATCCAATATGACTCGGTCTCTCTCTCAAAAAAACATCTAGCTGCCTGCTGTGAGCAGCCCACAAAAGACGAACTCCGTTGGCGCCGGTGACGATATCCGTGTGTCTGTGTAACAACTACGCTCATGAACCGAACGACGCCACTGTGAAACGAACCTATGATCGTCAGATCGCGAGGCAAAGAGCTTGACCACTTCGCCATGAAGACTCTTATTGTTTACTTGTGTGTGTGTGTGTGTGTGTGCGCGCGCGCGCGATCGCCCCCCGCTCACGTGACAGACATTGAAATCTGACTAAACTTCAAAACCATTGTAACATGACATAAGTTGTTTGTATTTTATAAATTGCAGGTAAATTAAGATCCATTTCGTTGCAACCATGGTTGGAAGCCCATCTGTTCTGTGCGTGGTGGTCGCCATTGCCTGGGTCATATCTGCTGAAAAGAGTGAGGTAAAGTGGTCGTGAAAATGTTGTTTCTTGTTCAAGT
>CAJHNH020008555.1:120000-172500 GCA_905116865.2 Candidula unifasciata | reverse complement strand
AGGATGCAAAACAACATGTTTTTAAATATTTACTATTCTGTACGAATACTAACTAGACATGGAAAGAATATAAACTCCAGCCACATCCAAGTCGATAATATGAAAATCAAACGAAAGGAAACATATAAGTACTTGGGTGCAAACTTCAACTGCTCCAACATGCTGAGAGAAGAAATACAATCTAGAATACAATCTAGAAATAAAGTATACTATGCTCTTCAACATCTGCTAAAGTCAAAGTGCTGTCTCGCAACACCAAGATCAAAATATATAAAACGTTGATAAGACCAGTTGTTTTATATGGCGCTGAAACTTGAAGCAGAAATAAAAGAGATAAGGCCTTATTACAGGTTTTTGAAAACAGTCTTACGACAAATCTTTGAACCCATCAAAGATGCTAACAGCGGGGAATGGAAAGTGAGAAGCAACAACGTAACACATAATCTGTTTAAATCACCATTGATCACTGGCGTCATAGAGCTAACAGACTAAATAGTAGGCATATTGAAAGCATGTCAGATGACAGAGAAGTAAAACTTTATACACCTGAGAGAGGAATGGGCGTAGACCACGAGGCAGACAGAAATTCGAGAGATAATGTCCAGCCAGACCTGCAAACAACTGGTGTCACAAATTGCCTATGAGTCACAAATGGAAGTCACAAATGGTACTCAGTCCGAACCTCCATTCTGTTCTATCATGTGCAATCTCTTAAACGTCATGGGTGTAATCACGTCCAGCAACCTTGGCCTTTCTCGTCAACGTTGCTTTTATGGTTTCTTGAGGGCGCTCTCTTTTCTTCAGTCCCTTTAAAGCATATTTTACGGCTTTTGATGATTCTCTACTCGTTTCTTCTCAGGATGTATCCAGTATAGCGCCATCTTCTGTGTCTTATAACTGTTGTCACTATTGGTTGCCTGTACATTTCTCTTATTTCTCCCCCGCTCTTGAATTCACCCCATTTTATGTTCCACATTTTCCCCAGGCATTTGTTTTCAAATACATTTACCTTGTGTTCCGTGTCTTCAGTGGTTCTCATACCTATAATGGCATGTTCAAGCTGAAATATCATCATTATATACTCATTATATTTCGCGTCTTTTTTAGGATGACATTTTTCTTTATTTAAAGCCTTACTCTGGCTCTTGCCAGGGCCCGCAGTATAGCCAGGCTATAAATATGACCTAAAGGCTGAACGCGGTTTCTGGAACCTCTCCACGGTAATCCTCTCCCACATGGTGGCACATTGTGTCATCGGGTGTTTATCGCTTGTGTGATGTCCTGGTGGGGGTAGAAAGTCAGTCAGTCTGAAATATCAGTAGAAATAAAAATTTGTTACTTTGTCGCATGGCACACTCTGAACCTTCATACATTGTTTAAATAATTTTTTTTTAAATTGGTATTTCATGACATTCCAAAATTCACCACAGTGTTGTTATGTGTAATCTATCAACAACTTATTTTTTTTTTTAGTTGATGAAATTCAAAATAAGGGGTTATTTTCTGTAAATTATTTTAAAATAAGTCAGTGTAAATATCTAAGCAGCTTCTTCCACGTCAAACAGCTGCTTGTTCATCTCTCATGATTGTGTCCATTACACCTTTAATTTTATTGTGAATTATTTTACCTATTCTCGGACATTATTGATATCATAGCAATTCCGCTGCAGTTGTTACAAAATATAGTCCATAAGATTACTTTTAATTTTTAACTTTGACATTTGGTTCTTTAGTAATATTCTACCCCGGATGACGTCACAATAAAGACTGGGTTTTCCGGCTTTCTGATGCATTTAACGATACCAGGATGTGTAGAACTGGCCCTAACCCCAACCCACCTACGTCCCATGAGAGAGTAAGTCCCACGACTGCATGCAGCCTATTTACTACCCCGTGAAATATTAGAATTTCCTGTGACCTGTGGGTTTCCCCTGTTTGGGGTAGGATATTAAGAAAGCACCTGCCATTTTAACATTTATTCATTTCTTCCACTGATCTTGAGATTTATTCCCCTTTGCACATTTTGTATTAAACAAACCTGTCACTCTTTATAGTTACATCCTCTGCTGCCTTGAGCATTTCTGAAGTTTTGTCACCATGACGACTGCTTTCTTGTTTGCTAATAAATTGATTGCCTCCTTGATTTCAATGTCATGCATCTGTCCTATATATATACATGTGTGTGTGTGTGTGTGTGTTATTGTTTGCTACAAAAAATGATGTCTCCTTGATTTCCATGTCATGCAGCTGTCTTATTTACATACTTATATGTGTGTTTGTGTATGAGAGAGTGTGTATGTGTGTGTTTTGTTTGCTCAGCATCAACTGTCAAAGTGTGGAAGTTTATGTCGGTTCAGTGTCACATATCACTCCTGTCGCGTGCCTAATGTAAGGATTTCTCCTTCAGAACCAACAGCACTCAGAGATAATTATGTTGAGTCGTTTGGCTCGTATTGGTCTAAGGGATTCCCCGTGGCCAATATACGATCAACTTATCTCTGGAGTAGGGCAACTCAAGTATTGGCACTACAAAATATGTCAGTATATGAATACAATATTTCTAGGCACACTTGGCTGGACACCCCCACTACTTACTAAAGAAAGCCCCCAGGTTATGATAAGTCATTATCATAACCATGTTAACACATATAATGAAGATACATACATACACACACAACTGCTAAACACTTAAGAAGGTGACATAGAGAAACCTAAGTCAGCCATGAAAATGAATGCATGTAATCAGTATATTATGGATTTACATATAATAATGAAGTGAATTCCAGCTATCAGTGGAAGAATCTCAGCAAATAATGTCTAGATCCCGAGGAAACTATACAGACAGCCGGTCCTGGAGGTGACTATATGTCATCATTGGGAAACATAAGAGCTGTGATGTAAAAAAAGCACATGAAGCCTCAAACTTAGCTTCCTCTTCCTGTCTATGATGCCTCCCTCCGCTCCGGATGATTCGACTGTCTTTGATTCTGGGAATTCTGCTCCACTGGATCAAGTAGTCAGAGAGTACCTCACCATAGAGGACACAATACTGCACTGGTATTTAGCATGTCTCTATCACCAAGTAGAATACACACTGTCTTTGAGTTACCATAAGCTCTAGCACTGGTAAGCTGTTTGAGGTACAATCTCCCACATGTTGGAGATGTCAGGAACCTTCACAGGTGTTAGCTGGTGGGTAGGTGGTTTATGGTTTATGGGTTTATGGGTGGGTAATGGGTGTTGGTTGGACTGTGAAATGAAACTTCTGCCAGCTCCTCACAAAGGATTTATCCTGTCAAGAAAATAACTCAGAATTAGTCATCACCAAGAGGGTAACATCTTGACAGGAAAGACAGAACAAGCATCAGTCATCACCCCCATCTGCTTACTCCACCCTGCTCTCCTGTTTCATTCCTCAGAATGTCTCTCCAGACCAAGAGACACAAGTCTCTGCTATTCATCTGTCTGTTTAGTGCAAGAGAAGGCAAGTCAGATATATAGTGGAGATAGATAGAGTGTTCTAACACATATATCACTCTCCCCCCCCCCCCCCCTTTGCACACAGACACCAGTATTTACTGTCAGTACATTTAATCCTTACACTCCCAAAACTCGTCCTAGCATTCCTTGATCTAGGTCAAACACACTCCATACATTGGTCGACAAAGTCCTGACCTAATTCTGTCCCCATTGTGTATGCACAGATTTCTATAGTTAGTTTAAAAAGTACACACTTGTAAGGGTATTAATTTTACCAGTATGGGTGGTTATAGAGGGCATAAGCTATTTAGTCTGTACAGGGGAAGGTCTACGTTCGAATCCGCTTCTCTAGCGATCAAGAACGGTCGAACTAAGTGTGATCACACAGCCGATACTGATCTCTCTACAGCAGTGACTACTTTACAGACATCATTTTAGGTACTCGTAAACTATAATTAACTTACCCAAGCATATGCAAAAACTGAAACATTTCAGATCGCCTTGAATATTGAAATTATACAGGCATAGATTGACACGTCTGGACGCTTGGAGCCGGCAAGAGAGAATAGCGTCACTTAGACACTTCAGGCGTTGGTACAGAAAGAAGTCCTTAGTATACATGAGCAAGGAGTAAATCGGTTACCACGAAACCTCAAATAACTCCCTTAATATATATCAAAGATATATACATTTAAAAGTGGAGTTTAGTTAAAGCACCCAGAAAAGGTAGACATAATAATGTTGTCCAATAAAGGCCTATATATATAGATATAAGGGACTATATCTTTCTGGACGAGTCCAAGTTTGAATTTTGTGAAGATTTACAGGTAAGTTAGGTTACCAGTCTTACAGACTGATGCGTAATGGCTTATCATTTCACGACATTCAGAAAAGCTGCATTGTAAAATATACAACAAAAGACCCCTATGTTCGATCAGTGTGAGAGTAATATCGCGAAGTTACCATCAAATTTGCCACAATTACCATGTGATCCAACACACAGTGGAATCATATAACGCTAATTAAACAGCGCCTCTAAAACAGCATTAGCTGACCTGACTCGCTCATAGATTGTATAATCGATAGGGAATCTTCTGGAACATCGTTACATGAATATGAACCTGAAAACTGCTGATGTAGATGGGGGTTCTTTTATTGTCGCCTTGTGCATAAGCGTATGGGATGACATTACTTGTGAGGTGACAGTGAATTTGCCTTCTTCGTTGTCTTCTTCTTCTTCTTCTTCTCCTCCTTATCCTCGTCGCCGTTTTTTTTTCCTGTTTCTTCTTCTCTTTCGTTAATGTGTCTTTTCTTCTGTTTTTTGTTTATATTAATTCAAGTTTTTCTTTACGTATTTCTATCCGTCCCTTCGCCAGTCGGGTCCATTCATCCATCGAACGGACTATCTATTGGTCTATATACGATTTACCTGAATTTTACTTTTCGTTCCTGTAGGTGTTGAAAACAGAAGCCAACGGGGAATCCATACACCCGTCTGCACGTCTCCCTTTTGAGAACTCTGCCACCCCTACAGCAACAGAAACTTTACATTCAAGAAGCACCGATGATGCAGTAGATATACCGACAACATCACATGATACGATACCGATTCCAACATTGGCAGTCAGCATTGCAACACCTCAAACAAACATAGAGATCCCTTCAACCCCGATTTCCACTCTCATACCCACAGCTGAGCTGCTTCTTACACCAGAAGAGACTTTTACGGCAAAGCCATCATTTGATTCAACAAACATAGTTAATGCAACACGTCATCTGTCTTCAGAAACTGAAACTTATATCGGGAGCTCCGAATCCGTGCTTCATTCACTAAATAAAACTCATTATCTAACCCTGGACACGAGTATTTGGACCCCTCTAGCGTCGGAAGAAGAAACCGGATCTACTTTTTTGCATTCCCCATTATTTGACAGCACTCCTACTTTATTATGGAGTTATTCTACGACCACTGAAGGTCAGTCTTCGGCAACAGTGGGTCAGATTACTCCATCACAACCAGTTAAACCCACAAAAACATCCGCTACAGAGTCTACATCTACACCAAAATCTGTGACAGATAAGCCTCCATCAAAGTCTGTCTCAGTCAAGTCAACTACGTCAGCACCCAAGAAGAGCACTCTAGAGAACTCCAATGAACAGTTGACGTCTGGTGCCAAGATTGCTGTAGGGGTCGTAGTGACGCTGTGCATTCTCGGGGTTATCTTAGCGGCTGTTGTGTTATACCGAAGGTATGTTAACATTGTCTGTCTGTCTGTCTGTCTGTCTGTCTGTCTGTCTGTCTGTCTGTCTGTCTGTCTGTCTGTCTGTCTGTCTGTCTGTCTGTCTGTCTGTCTGTCTGTCTGTGCTCCCTCCTCTGTATGTTTGTGCGTTTTCATTCTGTGAATGTATGCATGTTTCTGTGCGCGCCTGCGTGTGTTCGTGCAGAAACGTCTGTGTGTGTGTCTGTGTTTGTGTGTGTAAAAGTCTAAACGTTATGGTGATTGATTATCGTACACATTAAATACTTTTGGCCGTCGAAGTTTATTGGAACAAAATAATAGCAGAAGGCATGAGACCAGGAAAGAGAGGCAGAGGCCGACGCGTACGAAGATGGACACAGGATGAGAGGGACACATTGTGTAGGAAAGTTCACGAGGCCGAAGAGCTGGCAAAAGACCTCATTGTTTTCATGCAGGTCGTGATGAGAGCGACGTTCTGCAAAGGACTTGTTATAAAATAAGGATAATGATTTTGTGTGTGCAAATTGTGTGCTTTAGTTATACACCAAGTCCCACTCGAATAGACACGACCATTAACTGTTGCACTTGGATTTCTACAAAATAAGAAAGGGGTGGTATACTCAAAACCTACTCCCATATCTCTAGCCTTCCTAATGCGGCAACCCTTTAATACAGTTCCTCGTGTTGTAGCGACCCTTTAATACAGTTCCTCGTGTTGTAGCGACCCTTTAATACATTTCCTCGTATTGTGGTGACACTTGCATACAGTTCCTCGTCTTGCCGCGACCCTTTAATACAGTTCCTCGTGTTGTGGCGACCCTTCAGTACAGTTCCTCGTGTTGTGGCGACCCTTTAATAAAGTTCCTCTTTGTGTGGCGACCCTTTAATACAGTTCCTCGTGTTGTGGCGACACTTTAATACAGTTCCTCATGTTGCGGCGACCCTTTTTACAGCTCCTCGTGTTGTGGCGACCCTTTAATACAGTTCCTCATGTTGTGGCGACCCTTTAATACAGTTCCTCGTATTGTGGCGATCCTTTAATACAGTTCCTCGTGTTGTGGTGACCCTTTAATTCAGTTCCTCGTGTTGTGGAGTCCATTTAATTCAGTTCCTCGTATTGTGGCGACCCCTTAATACAGTTCCTTGTGTGGTGGCAACCCTTTAATACAGTTCCTCGACTTGTGGCGACCCTTTAATACAGTTCCTCGACTTGTGGCCTCACTTTGGAAAAGTTGCTCGTGTTGTGGCGACCCCCAACCAAACAATCAATTATTTTGGTTGCTACTTCATAACTTTAATCTATATTGTGTTTTGCGATGGTCTTAGGTGGCCCTTGTGAAAGAGTCTTTCGAACCCCAAAAGGCCCCCGACCCACAGGTTGAGAACCGCTCGTCTAACCCTTAGTGGGTCTAGATAGAGGGGGAGGGGGGGGGGGGGTGGTGTGACATAATGACTAATGTAGCTTTGTCGGGAAAACTAAATAAATTCTAGTGAATCTTCTTTTGTCCTACTGCTTACGCCGCAAAGCGGCGCAGGGAGGAGTTAGATTAGTTCAGCGTCACAGAGAGGAGCTAGATTAGTTCAGCGTCACAGAGAGGAGTTAGATTAGTTCAGCGTCACTTGAAGGAGTTAGATTAGTTCAGCGTCACCGAGAGGAGATAGATTAGTTCGGTGTCGCAGAGAGCTGTTAGATTAGTTCAGCATCACTTGAAGGAGTTAGATTTGTTCAGCGTCACAGAGAGGAGTTAGATTAGTTCAGTGTCACTTGGAGGAGTTAGATTAGTTCAGCGTCACAGAAAGGATTTAGATTAGTTTCAGCGTCACTGAGAGGAGTTAGATTAGTTCAGCCTTACAGAGAGGAGTTAGATTAGTTCAGCGTCACTGAGAGGAGTTGGATTAGTTCAGCGTCACTTGAAAGAGTTAGATTAGTTCAGCGTCACCGAGAGGAGTTAGATTAGTTCAGCATCACGGATAGGAGTTAGATTATTTCGGCGTCGCAGAGAGGTGTTAGATTAGTTCAGCATCACTTGAAGGAGTTAAATTAGTTCAGCACCACTGAGAGGAGTTAGATTAGTTCAGTGTCACTGAGAGGAGTTAGATTAGTTCAGCGTCACTGAGAGGAGTTAGATTAGTTCAGCGTCACTGAGAAGAGTTAGATTAGTTCAACGTCACGGCGAGGACGAGAGGAGTTAGATTAGTTCAGCGTCACTTGGGGAAGTTAGATTAGTTCAGCCTCACTTGGGGGAGATAGGTTAATTCAGCGTCACGGAGAGGAGTTAGATTAGTTCAGCGTCACTTGGAGGAGTTAAATTAGTTTAGCGTCACTTGGAGGAGTTAGATTAGTTCAGCGTCACTGAGAGGATTTAGATTAGTTCAGAGTCACGGCGAGGAGTTAGTTTAGTTCAGAGTCACGGAGAGGAGTTAGATTAGTTCCCTGTCGTTTATGGTTGCATTGCTGGTGTTAATGGCCTTCATCGTTTTTCTTTTACTTCATCCAGCCATCTCTTTCTTGATGCCCTCTTGCCTTGTAGTCTGCTACTCTCATATAGTATGCTCTAGCAGCTGGCCGATTTTTTTGCTTTCTGATCAGATCACCATTTGGTTCTTTAATGTACTCTGAAAACATTAACCGGTACTATGCCTGGTATTATTCTTAGTTCTTGTGTGTGTGTGTGTGACCTTATCTCTTCTTATATTTTCTCCCGCCACTATGAATCAGTGGCTAAGTCGATGTGAACGCTTCGCTTCGTAATGCCGGGATGCCAGGTTCGACCCCAGCTGCGGGCAATGCGCCTTGCGTTGGTTTCGCAGTGGTATCAAGAAAGCCGACCGTCCAGTAAGCAATGGCAAACTCCTGGATGTAAATTGCCTAGAGAAACCACACAACAGCCAGGTGCTGTTTGGGTTGGTTCTGCAACGTCCTGTAAAGGATACGCAACTAACTTAACTATGAATCAAGGGATGAGAAAAAGAACCTGGTGTTGGACAGGAAATATGGGGTAAGCTGAACCGATAATAATGTCACTAGAATATACTTGCTTTGTTGGCCAAAAAAATTACTGCCTTTATATACCAAGCCTGCGGTGTAAACAGGGAAGGATTTACTGCCGCATGGCTAGAGCTGTCGCCACGACAGGATTTTATTTTGCCCCCGAAAGAAACAAATTCTCAGACTTTTCGAGGATTAGAACCCCGGTCTCCCTTACGAGAGTCCAGCGTTTTAACCATTCGACCAGCCGCTCCTGTGCATTGTTGAAATAGAGCTTCCCCCCCCCCCCCCCCCCTAAGTATTTAAAAAACGGGGCTGTGTGGATAACTATCAAGCAAAGTGTTGCAGACTAAAGTGCCGGACACTTGTTCCCTCCAGAATTGCAGTCCTCAGGTTGAGCAACATCAAGGCTGAGAATCCTACAGGTTACGAGACCGGTAAGCCCAGTTCAACGTTAAGGTTGTATTGGGGCCTCCGACGGTTACTGTGCAACCTGGAGTCATGACCATGCAAGGATTAGATTCAGGTGGAGGGAAAAGATCAGAAAGGAAATCCGGTTAGGTGCAAGTGATGCTAGATATGACGACGGTGGGAGTTGTTCAAGGTCTCGTGATCAGTGGAAGATAAATAGCGAAAGAAGAAGAAGAAGAAAGGTAGTGTGATTCTAATTTAAAGTGATCTGCATTCTCTCTAGGGAGTGGAGTTCGTGCATCGTGTGGAGATTCTCCATATGGGATCTGCGGGAAACAACAGCAGCACTCGTGAACAGTGTTGCCACTTTTCTTTGACAAAAAACATCCAAAAAAGAATCCAAAATATCTAAAAACATCTAAATTTGCGTAGAAAACATTTAGAAAAAACATCCAACTGGAAAGAGTCACAAATTACATAGCAATTGATATGACTTACCCTATAGAATCATGTCCTCATCTTTACTGAAGTCTGCCTTACAAAATCCACAGGATAAACCTAATTTGGATGATGAAGTTGAAGCTTCAGATCCAAAATGACTCTGGTATGCTTTAACTGTTCCAATTTATTTTAATACCCAGTCAGGGAGCTGATAAGTGGAACAGCCTTTTCCTACTCTTATCAGGCAAAATTTTATTGTCAAGATAGCATTTAGGAGGTCAAATGTCATCCTGTTTCTTGGGTTAGATTTGATAAATTCACTCCAAATGAAAACCATCTAGAAAGACATATATCATCTAAACGTCAAAAACTCCATCTAAATGCAAGGGAAAACATCTAAATCTGGATGTAAAACATCCAAAGTGGCAACACTGCTCATGAAGTCTTTTTGGGCATTGAATTTGTGTGCGTGCGTTCGTGCGGGTGTGTGTATGTGAAAGGAAAAACCTACCCTGACAGGCCTGAGATTAGCCAACGCTCTCTCAGCTGACAAACTGACACTCTGCGATCTTCTTTTTCACAGAAATGTTAACTGATGCGAAGGATTAGGGTCGTTAACATAACGCCATAAAATATTTATGTAACGGGGCTGCGTGATCTCGAGGCTTGGTGTTGACCTCGAGTGCTAGAGGTCCTGGGTTCAAGCCCCATGAAAGGCTAGGATTTTTGCAGGTGAACTTCTACTATTTTCCCCTGGTTTCTGTGTAGTAAGACCGGACCCCCGTGTGTATTGTTGCGCACGTTAAAAAAAAATCCCTTTTTCAGCTGGAAATCGAAAATAGTAGCCTAACGGCGCAACCCGGGCAAATTAAAAGTTAAAAATCTACCCAAAGTATTTGAGGATCCTCGCCGGTAAAACAGAGTTCGTGCACTGTGATGAGATCTTCAGACAGGCTTGAACGGAGCACGTACGGGTTAACATAAAACATATAAATGACATTACGATGTGGCCTTACCCACCCAAGGCAGCAGGTGACTTGTTTATGCAGCTGTAGTTGCCGCAGTAAAACTGCTTTGTGCGGGCTGAACGTGGGTATCTGAATCTGTTGTTACTGAACTGGCGTCTAAATATATCTTCTTCAGTCATGTGTGTCACACTTCCGGGTTGCAAACACACGGTGGGCGAGGGGGAGGGGGGGGCGTGGACGAAGTACACAATAAATACACACCCATGTTGATCTACTGATCTTGCTTCCACTGGCAAGTTTCAATTTGACCACATTATCTTCTTCTTCTTCTTCTCCTCCTTCTTCTACCGCTCCTCCTTTTACTCCTACTCCTCCCCTTCTTCTTCTTTTTCTTCTTCTTCTCATCCTCCTTCTACAGCTCCTCCCTTTACTCCTCCTCCTCCCCTTCTTCTTCTTCTCCTTCTTTTCATCTATTCCTCCTCCTCCTCCTCCTTCTTCTTCTTCTTCTTCTTCTTCTTCTTCTTCTTCTTCTTCTTCTTCTTCTTCTTCTTCTTCTTCTTCTTCTTCTTCTTCTTCTTCTTCTTCTTCTTCTTCTTCTTCTACTTCTTTATTTTCTTCTTCTTCTCCCCCCCCCCCTCCTTACTCTTCTTCTCCTCCTCCTCCTTCTTTCGCTTCTCCTTTTACTCCTATTCCTTCTTCTCCTCCTACTCCTTTTTCTTCTCCTCCTCCTTCTTCTTCCTCCTCCTCCTTCCTCTTCTCCTCTTCCTCCTTCTCCCGCTTCTCTTTTTACTCCTCCTCCTTCCTCTTCTCCTCCTCCTTCCTCTTCTCCTCCTCCTCCTTCTTCCTCCTCCTCCTTATTATTATTCTTTTTCATTTCCTCCTCCTTTTCCCCTAGTTCTGTACTGCTTTTCAGCGTCAGTTATGAAGAGGCAGCGGGGGAAAGCCTTAGTATGTGCTACGTAGATACTGGTATATACAGCCTCTGATATTGCATCTATCCATCGCTTGCCTGGTCGACCTCTGGTTCTAGCTCCATTACGTCTAAGTGACAGGGCTCTCTGCGGTGGACTGCCTTGTCGTAGTCTTGACACATGGCCAAACCATCTGATCTTGTCTCTTGGTGTAGTTTGATTCTGGTTCAGTCCCAACTTCTTTCCTGATATCATCATTTCTTATCCTGTCTCTTTTAGTTACGTTCAGGACTTCCCCGTAAACATTTCAGCTCTGCTATTTCGATGTTTCTTTTTTCTTTTGTTGTTAATGTTCTAGAAAGACAACAAATGAAGAGATAGTTACTTAAAGGAAATTTTTTTAAGCCAATTGAAATACTTCGGCTGCATTCTTCTTCTTCTTCTTCACTTCCTCTTTTACCGCTGTGGGTGTCGAGGGAGATATAAGGTTCTGTTTCTAGCCCTTCTGGCCGCCTCGACCATAGGCACAGCGTGCTGTTGTAGAGTTTCTCGGATGTTATCCTTCCATGTTGTTCTTGGTCTACCACGTGCTCTACGTCCTTCTTCTCTTTCCATGTATGCTTTGTATGGTATGGTGTCACAGGGCATTCTCTCTTAGTGGGCAAACCATTTCTCTTGCGGTCTTCGTATGTAATCCAGAATTGGTTCTGTGCCGACTTTTTCTCTTATGATCTCATTCCTGATCTTATCTCTTATGGTCACTCCTACAGCCCTTCTCAGACATCTCATTTCCGTGGTTACTAATTTTCTTGTATGATTTGTTGTGAGTGACCATGTCTGGCACTGGTAGCACAGAGTTGGAATAAATATGCTTTGAATAAGATGTCTCTTTGTGCTGATTGGGATTGTCTTATGCTGTAAGAGGGGGGCTAGCTGTCCCAATACTTGGTTTGCTTTCTGCATCTAATGTTAATTTCTTTATCCAATTTCCCATCTTCTGTAAATGTAGTTCCCAGATATTTAAACTCAGTTGCCTGTTTAATGCCTTTGCACTCTATTGCTATGTTTAGATCTGTCTTCTTTTTTCCTATTGACATTACTTCTGTCTTTTCAGTGTTGATTCTTATATTATTTGTTTTACATTCTTCATTCATGGATGTTAGATGTTGTTTAATTTCATGGCTGAATCTGCTATCAAGGTCTGGTCATCTGCAAAGAGTAATTCGTTGATCTTACTAACATTTTCATTAATGGGCTTGGCATTCTTGCATATACTGTCGATGTAGGTGATAAACAGCAGTGGTGATAAGACACACCCCTGTCTTACTCCAGATGTTACTGTGAATGGATGAGATGTTCCCTGATTTATTCTAACTACACTTCTACAATCCCTGTATAAACTTTTGCACACTTCGATGCGGTGTTCGCTTACTCCATATCTTGCCATTACTTTCCATAATAATTGTCTGACGACTCTTGTCTGTCAAATGCCTTCTCCTGGTCTACGAATGCCACAAATAAGTTCTTATTGTATTCAATGTTCTATTCTATTAACTGTTTAAGTGTGAAGATTGCATCTGTGCAGCTTCTATTTCTCCTAAATCCCATCTGTTCTTCTGCCAGCTGTGGTTCTACCACTGGTCTCAGTCTTGTTTCTATTATCTTGGCATACATTTTGCCTACATGGCTTGAAATAGAGATGCCTCGGTATTGACCGAATTCTCGTTTGCTTCCTTTGTTCTTCCACAATGGACGGCTACATTAAAAGACATTAAACACTTTTAAAAACAATACTAGAGGTACATATCGAAGGCGAGAGAACAAGAGTGGGGCAACGATATAAGTGGGAGGATGAGACCAAGAGATGCACGGACAACAGTCTTAGTGAACGCAAAACCAAAACAAGAGACAGAGCGGTTTGGAGATCCATTGCAGCCAACCTTCACTGTGGAGACGGCACCTGATTGATTGACTGATTGATCAGTAACGCCTGCCTGGTATAACCAGCAGTTTTGTGCAGTTAATGACTGGTTTAAACAACGGATCAACATCATGGCACACGGGTAGTAACCCATGAGTTCTTCATTCTACTTCTAACTCAAGCCTGAGTCCGTAGTCGCGCACTGCACGAATTCCGTAGCACCAGTGAGGATCCTGAAATACTTTGAGTAGATTTTTAACTCTAAATTTTCCCCGGCAGTGCCGTTAGGCTATTATTTTCGATTTCCAACTGCCAAGAGGTTTTTTGTTACGCGTGTAATAATACACACAAGCGTCTTTGCTACCCAGAGACCAGGGGAAATTACTAAAAGTCCGCCTGAAAAATGCCTTCACCGGGGTCTGAACCCGGGACCTCCAGCACTCGAGGCAGACGCCAAACCCTGAGAGTACTAAAAAAACTGATTTCCACGGTAACTAAAAGATTATTCTACGTTCATATGGTATGATTGTAGAGTTAAATTATTGCCCCTTCTATGTCTTTTTTTTAGATTTAACCTCACCCTCGTCTTGTTTCAGGTTTAACCTCACCCATGTCTTGTTTCAGGTTTAACCTCACCCATGTCTTTTTTCTGGTTTAACCTCACCCATGTCTTGTTTCAGGTTTAACTACACATATGTCTTGTTTCAGATTTAACCTCACCCATGTCTTGTTTCAGGTTTAACCTCACCCACAGAAGCCTCAAGTCGTTCCTCACTAGCGGCGTGCGATACAAGACATACAAGAACGCCACCTACAAAGATGATGAGGTAGTGGGAGACGTTGGCATAGTCAGCGAGCTAACATAACCATGGGCGTAGCGCATGTGGAGTTGCTTGGTTTGCCTTGCTTTTTATCTATTTGTACGTGACGCGCCTAACTATACACGTTGCATGCTTCGCCCCTGACAGTAGCTGATAGAATTATGTCGCTTATTTGTCATGTATAACACTTGTGTGCCTATGTGTGTGTGTGTCCTTTTTAGTGCTGCTTTTTTTTCCAAGTTATTTCAAGTCCGGTGGAATTTTACAACAGATACCTAACACATTCAAGCGATTACTCTGTGCGCACTAACAAATGAGTTCCTGGAAAGTAAAAACCGCCGGCGTGATGCTAACACATTACCCGCCAATTGTTCTATAAAATATAGGTTTAGCAATGTTGTGTCAGTGGCTAAGGCGTTGCGAGTCCGACTCGTAATTCCAACGTACTGCGATCGAAACCCACTGCTGGCTGCGTGGATTTTATGATGGTATGGGACGTCGCAGGCCGACCCAGCCTAAAATGGGTACCAGGATGGCTGACCTAGGGAAGTAAAGACGGCCGGCCTAATGCTAACCACATTACCCACCCAGTGTCGATTGGTCTGTAAAAGTATGGGACGCTCTTCCCATATGCCCGATGCGCCTAAGGCGTGAAAAGCGATCTGAAAAAAAGCGATCTATACGCCCAATAGGCCTAAAGGCATGGAAAAGGGTCTTATATTTTTTTTTTACAGACATATGGAAGCAGTTACCTGTCAGTATTAATTACCGATTATCACTGCTTATGTTCTCGGGTCCCACTATGGGGAAAAAGGAGGGGGGAAAAGAACAGACCCGCTGATTAACCAAAAAGCATGTCGTATGATTCGACTGATTGGAAGGCATCCTTGCAAATCGGAATGCATCTGTCCGAGAGGCAAAGAAGCAAGAGTGTGCATACTGGTATTTCCTGTCAACTCCAACGTATCCTCATGATGTACTCAGTATTCAACGAAGGGTAAATATAACATACACCATATACAGTGTATATTAAAATAATTTGTCACAACTATTTGTTATATTTCAGATCACACCGTGCGTTATGCGCTACTCAAGGGCAAAATATGATCACATAATACGCTTTATTCAGGACTGAAAGAGTTACAGTAAAACTCCAATATTCGTCACTGAAAGAGTTACAGTAAAACTCCAATATTCGTCACTGAAAGAGTTAAGTGAAACTCCAGTATTCGTCACTGCAAGAGTTACAGTGAAACTCCAGTATTCGTTACTGAAAGAGTTACAGTGAAACTCTAGTATTCGTCACCGAAAGAGTTAAGTGAAACTCCAGTATTCGTCACTGAAAGAGTTACAGTGAAACTCCAGTATTCGTCACTGAAAAAGTTACGGTGAAACTCCAATATTCGTCACTGGAAGATTTACAGTGAAACTCCAGTATTCGTCACTGAAAGAGTTACAGTGAAACTCCAGTACTCGTCACTGAAAGAGTTACGGTGAAACTCCAATATTCGTCACTGAAAGAGTTACAGTGAAACTCCAATATTCGTCACTGAAAGAGTTACAGTGAAACTCCAAAATTCGTCATTAATCAGTTCCTGGGGTATGACGAATATTACAGAGAAAGAACAGCAAACGAATTTTTGACACTGGAATTAATGCAAATTTGTTTAATCCATTCCCAACCCCGAATGTTTCCTTCCTATCTGTTCCTCAACGAAAAACAAAATCAGTCAATCACAGAGCAGTCTCGGAAATCGTTATAAACACTGATACAGTAACTACTGGACCTATTATTGTTTTATCTTTATGTCATAGATTTGCTTGTCCTAATGACATAACTATGCTGCTAGCCTTCACATTTACATGGGGTGGGGTAGGGGGTGTCTATGGAAAGGGATTCGCCGTCTATTATGACGTCAGAAAATATCCCTTCTGGCAATTGATGTCCTGCTCATTTATCACTATTTCCAGTTGTTTCTCCGGTATTCGTTTTTAAAGAACTTATCCAATGTTTGTTTTGTTCCGAAATTTCCGATAGTGTTGAAAAAAAAATGTCATCAAATAAATTGATACGCTGATTAACTATAACGATTTTTTGAAATGCCATATCTCCCTGAAAACCTCTATTTTTGCCTATATGAACAGCCATTCCATAATTTCAGTACTTGGAACCGGCGCATCGTCTTCTTCTTCCTCGTCTGATGAAATTTCTGTTATTGCTTCAGCTTGATTTTCCATATGAAGCTGCAGTAACTATAGTGGTGGGAGATTCGTTGTATGACCCTCCTCGCCCGCCACTTCGGAAGAGCAGCTAATACTGACGGTTCGGGAAATTATCAAAGACGAATATTGGCCTGGATATATTGGAGTCCCACTGTGCGCGCTGAAATGCTATAGAAAGATTCTCAGAATATCTTAGACAAAGAAGAGGAGAAATACTGACATCTTAAAAGATCTGAACATCAGGGAAGATTGGCTAATAAACAGCATCATGTCTCGGAAGCTGAAATATTTTGGTCATATCAAGCGCCACGACGGTTTGGGAAAAAAATTAAAGCAGAAGGCATGGTACCAGGAAGGAGGGGCCGACCGACACGAAGATAGGCACAGGATATAAGTGATTCCTTGAGTATGAAAATACATGAGACAGGAGAGTTGGCGAGAGACCGAGTTTCTTTCAAGCAGACTGTGATGAGAGCGACGTTCTGCAAAGGACCTGCTACATGATGATGACTGTGCGCGCTCTAGTTTGTGTGCTCTCGCAGAGAGGCACAGACAGGATCAACAGTAATAAAACAGAAGATGGCGCTATACTGGACACATTCTTAGAAGAGACCAAAAAAAAAGAGGATCACTAAACAGGCACTTAAATGGGAAATAGAGGGTTTGAGGAAACGATGACTTTCAAGAGAAACTCTGAGGTGAACGATGATGAGAGAGGCCAAAGGTGCTGGACCATATTTCATCTGTTATATCGAAGTTGAATATCGCAAGGAATGAATGGATAGAACAGAATGGAGGAATATACTGCGAGCCCGATGTGAGTTATAATGGCGCAACAGGACAATGAATGAATGAATGAATGAATGAATGAATGAATGAATGAATGAATGAATGAATGAATGAAAAGAGGCATATTTAAGGAGCGATGCTTAAATGTGACCGCAACACCAACAGAACCCGCGACACCAAATTATTTTTCTGCAGTTTCAGCTCAAATGTAAGTTTGTTCTGGAAATAGACATAGCCACAATATATAGCATTGTGTCAATCCCAGCGTAAGTGCCTCGGCAAACTAACAGTAGCAGGAGTGTTGCTGACTGTCACACACTGTGAGAGCGTGCACTCTGTGACACTAACCCTAGTGACGCCGCTGTACGTAATGTTCACTGTCAGTATTGAACATAGGCGCCGGAACCGCTGGAGAAGGGGAAGGGGCGAGGGTAATCAGGTTCCTGGTGTGTGTGTATGTGTGTTTGAAATTGTAATATTAAAAAGGCTCATCGTCACAATATATTGCATTGTGTAAATCCCAGCGTAAATACCTCGGCAAACTAACAGTAGCAGGAGTGTTGCTGACTGTCACACACTATGAGAGCGTGCACTCTGTGACACGAACCCTTGTGACGACGCCGTTGTACGTAATGTTCACTGTCAGTATTGAACATAGGCGCCTGAGCCGCTAGAGGAGGGGAGAGGGGTGAATCAGGTTTCTAGTAGGGTGGTTGTGTGTGTGTTTGAAATTGTTGTATTAAAAAAGGACCATTTTAGGCATCTTCGGGTATATTATGCAGAAATGCTAGAACTGTATTACTTAGCTAGTGTTCCTGAACATTTTTACACTCGCGGCAGACCAAAAATGTGGAAATTATTTCGCGGCCCACCTGGCACTAGCCAAAGACGCGAGAAGAGGGGTGGGGGGTTGATGGTGGTCTAGATAGTTTGTCAAATATGGTGTCATAAAATTACAATTTTCAGCTAATGCGACATCTGTTGCCTTTTCGTGGTTGAAAATCTATAGTAACATTCAGTCAGTGTCTCCATTTAGTTTTTATTTTTGACATGCCAGAAAAAGTTTTACTGACTTTTCACCCCACCAGGACATCACAGTGAGTGATAAACACCCGATGACACAAACTGCCATCATTCGGATGAGGATCCCCCGTGGAAAGGTCCAAGAAACCCCGTTGAACCGTTAGGTTATAATTAGGGCCCCTGGGAACATTAGGGCTTTAAATTAACAAAAATAATTGCACCCTTCATGGAGACGACGAATTTATTAAGAGAAAGTATTTTCACACAAATAAGGCGTCCTTGGGATGTTAACCCTACAGACTGGAAAAGAAAAAACCACCTAGAAAATCCACCTACCCTATCTCGTTACATATTCCAGCTGATTTTTTTTTTTTTTGCGGGCCACATGGACCATTCCGCGGCCCATTGGTTGGAGAACATGGCCAGATATACCCCGCGAAGGTCAGGTAATGACCCTTGGATCATTGTTCCGGGTTCAAGCCCCAGCGAGTGTTGGGATTTTTTTCATGTGGACTTTAGTAATTTCCCTTGGTCTGTGGGCAGTAAGACCGGACGTCCGTGTGTATTGTTGCGCACATTAAAAGAAATATGCCTTGGCAGTTGGAAATCGAAAAGAGTAGCCTAAAGGCGCTGCCCGGCCAAAATTTTGAGTTTAAATATCTACCCAAACTATTTCAGGATCCTCGCCAGTGCAACAGAGTTCGTGCACTGCGCTTAGAAGCTTCAGACTCAGGCTTGAGTTAGAAGAAGAACAGAGCACATATGGGTTACACCCGTGTGCCATGGGGTTTACCCGTTGAATAAACATAAACATAATGTTTTTACGCTGGAGCTCGGACCACTGGCCAGTGACCATCCACATTTTCAAATGTATAGCCCCTGAGTAAAAATTTAGTTACAAAAATAACCCCGGCTTAGACAGTTATCATCTGTGGGTGATGTGGTCAACATCCCGCCGGCCGCATTTGCTTCTCATGACTGCATCCGGTACCCATTTCATTGTTATATTATAACAAGCTGAAATGTGTATGATAATACAAATGTAATTAAGTTAAAAAGAGTGCACAATAGATCGTATATTCTCCTGAGTAGTGGAGTGCCTGCACTCCTGCCCCTTCCCCTTGGCGGTCATTCCTCCTCTAGCCAACCAATTGAGAATGTTTGATTGATTAGACAGAAACGTGTTCGTGATTTGCATATTTCCTGCGAGGCTTTGTTTGATCAATGAAAAGTAATCTGTTGGATTCGACCAGTTACGGAATTCAATTTGAACCGATCTGTTCTGAATGGATACAAAAAACAGTGACTGGAATCCGGGGCTGCTTCTACAAGTGTGGGTGATAAATGGGCGCAAAATGTGGGCTTTTGACTGAATTACCTCGAGTAGAAACAAATATAAATGGATGCGGGAGTAAACTGTTGCTAAGACGAGATTATTAATTTAACCTAATATATTTAGTTAATCTAACTCTTTAATCGTAAATTGCACAGCAAATACATAAAAATAACCTAAGCCACACTGAACACATAAGCTCCCTGTGTGGGCCCCATTGTAGGGAAAACAAGAATAGACCCACTGCCTCCCCAGCTAGTATGACGTAAGAGTCGACTGCCTGGCGGCTTCCTTTGAAGTCCGAGTGCATCTGCCTGAGAGGCAAGGAACCAACAACCTGCACACAAATAAGTCTGATCTGTAAAACAGATATGCACGTAACACTCAGGTTCTGGAACAAAAGACTAAAGTTGAGAACTTTTCGCTGGAGTTTACAGCCGGTGAACGCAAAGAAGAAGACACAGAAGAAGAAGGAACGCATAAGTTAAAAGCTTTCACAAAGGCAGCAAATATGTGAGTTTGAGTTGTAAAAAGTATTCTCCCGCTTGAGTTCTGGGCTCCATTGTTGAGGAGTGAATGGACCTACTACCTCCTAACAAAAATATCGTAAAAATCGACTAATTACCTTCGAAATCGAGATGTTTCTGCCCGAGTGGCAAGGAACCAACAGTTTGAATTTAAAAAAAAAACTAACTTATGAAACGTATGGCGGGTTCTGAAACAAGAATACAATCCTGATGTGGACTAACAAAGAGAACTTTTGCACGGAGTTTATAGCTCGTGAACGGGAAGAAGAAGAAGAAGAAGAAGAAGAAGAAGAAGAAGAAGAAGAAGAAGAAGAAGAAGAAGAAGAAGAAGAAGAAGAAGAAGAAGAAGGAGAAGGAGGAGGAGGAGGGGGAAGGGGAAGGAGAGAGGAAAATATGCGTACTACGTCTGTAGTTAGTGTATGTGCTTTACACAACGATATAGAACCAATTCAGAATTTATTGTGCTATTGTGGATTTTTAGGCAAATTGACGTTCAGTAGTTTGTTATTGCAACTCAAACGAACGTCCCTCGATACCACTGTCGAAACCAACGCAAAGCGGTCTAATAAAACTAGCGGTAGAGTTTAGTTTAATATACCTTTAGAAAATAAATGCACTATTTCTCGACATATTCTCCTTGCTTTTTATTAGAGTTTGAATATTAACTTTTTTTTTTAAATAATTTTTTTTTATTTTTCTAAATTTAAATTGTTGTTAACAGAATTTATATAAGAAAATCAGGTTGTTTACATCTAATTAAATTTTTAAAAAATCTTCCCCATTGTAGAAAGCAATTTTTTGTTATTTGAAGCCCCACCCTAGCTTCTTAATTTAGCCGGGCCATAGATATGGCCTAACGGCTTAAAGAAGTTTCTGGGACCTATTCATTGGTGATCCCCATCCGCATGGTGGCACTTTGTGTCCTCATGTGTTTATCGCTTGTGTGAGGTCCTGGTGGGGTACAACTACCTACCTACCTACATCTGATTATTACATTCCTAGAAATCGCTGAGCTGCGAACCTCCAATTTTCAGTTCTTCATCGGAGGCGAATTTTTAAAAACTAACTGGGTGTGTTATTATGTTATCACGTCTGGGTGTAAATCCCCATGTGTCATTTGTCCGTTAGTTAACAGTGAGAGAAACAAGAAGTGTGGTAAACATTTATTTTTACTTCTGTGTTGTTTTTTGTGTTCCTGGCTTTCCGTAGTTATGTAGTTTTTCTAACACGCTAAATTGTACTAGATGGTTGTAGTTTTTTTACATAATGTTTAATTGTAACTCTCGAGTTAATAAATATATTAAGCTTACAAATTCCTTGGGTGCAGTTGCATCATTATACAGCTGTAATCGCACTTTCCACTACCAACGAAAAATGTACTGTTTATTATTACTGTTTACTATTTATTACAAATACGACAGTCGGTTTATGTCTCGAACATATCGAAAAGAACGCTTGCTGCAAGCCCATGCCACTCATAGAGAAATGTTAACGCATTAAATCTACCAGATACTAGTACTACAATGCTAATTGCGCACGCATATTCTCAACAGCGAAGCGACGAAAAGAAATATATCACGTGACACCCTTTCCATTGTATTCGTTACCTGCTAACGTTTACACGTGTGAAGTAATCACAAAGAAAAAATCCCCGGAAATTGCAAGATTTATCCTGATCAATTAGCTAACCCCTAGTTGGCTAACTGGATGGGAACAGGATTGTTGGAAAGAACAGTGGTATTTTTTGGGAACATGAAGATCAGATCCGATACTCATTTGCCCTGGCTTTCCAAAAGGATCACCGTTGTCACTTGTCTTGTTTAACATTTGTACAGCAAGTGTGGCAAAAATGCAGTTCATTGGACCAGGGCGAACTTTGACATTTGTAGATGATGTCCTATTGTATCGAAGCGGGTCAGACAGGCACGATATGACCAAAGACTTTCAAAGTGCTTTGCATGAGATAACGGAGTGGTGTGAACAGACAGGGTCAAGGGTTATCCCAGAGAAGGCTTGTGTTTTGTGGTGCTCTTTGAATAACAGCATTGGGAAGGAAGACTTGCCCAACATATCCATGAAGGGTATTAATGTTGAAAGAAGAGATAAGCTGAAATACTTAGGTTTGACGTTTGATCGCAGTCTGTCCTACATATATCACGTGGAGCAGACTGTGATCAAATGCAAGCCTGGTGGCACTAAAGACGATGGTGGCGACACACATGGAACAGAGATTATTGGTCTTACTGCTCAACCATTTAGTCCTTTCTGGAAAATGATTATGGCCTAGGAATATTAACCCTATCTACTCCACATTCTACAAAGCTTGATAGGATTCAAAATAAAGAAATGAGAATCGTCTTGGGTTGCACACGATATACCCCAATTAGAACAATGAGGTATATATCTGGGGTGACATCGGTTAAGTCTAGACTGTCGCTGGTGCAAGCCAAGGCCTATATGCGAGTTACCGATGATGAGAGACATCCGCTGCATGGTAATCTGAACGATTTGAGAGGGGACCGGTTGAACAGAAGAAAGTTATGGATGGCACCAGCTGAAGGTACCATCGAGACGGCGGCCTCGATCAAGCAAATACGCAAGGGGCAGGAATGGGTCGACACGAACACCCACAACAGCAAATTCCATCAGGTCATTATCACGTTAGAAAGAGAATTTACAGAGTGGAGTAACAACAGTATGGAATAATTAGAGGTACAGCAACTTATAGATAGAAAGGCTGGACTAGATGATGTAGTAGTGTACACCGATGGTTCTGTTTATCGAGGTGTAAGATCTAGCTGGGGATTTTCAGCTGGAATGCAGGGATAAATTGTGGCAGAGAAAAATTGAGCTTTTTTTATCTACAAAGCCAAGCATGTTGATGGAGATGGAGGCAATCACTGCAGCTCTGAATTGTATAGCAGAAAACTAAGTTCCCAGAAGAATTATTGTGTCTGATTGTCAGTCGGCACTTGCGGAAGATTCGAAATGGACTAATGTGGCATGAATGGATCCCATGCATCAGCACATCAACATTGTAGGAAATCGTGTGAATATCTTCTTCTTCTTCTGCCTTTCTATCCCCCAATGGAGCATAGGCCCTCAACCAACTCACGCCAAGTCGTTCTATCCTTCGCCATTGCATGGAGCTCTCCCCATGTCCTCCCAATCTTTCTAACCTCGTTCTCCAGCTCTCTTCTCCATGTGTTTTTTGGCCTTCCTTTATTCCTATGCCCCTGTGGGTTCTAATGCAAAGACATTCTAGTAATGCTGTTCTCCTGTTTTCTCAGTGTGTGCCATATCCAACTTGTGAATATACTGTCCAGGAAATACAGGAGTACGTGGGAATGAAAGAGCTGATTTTTGTGGTTACGAAAGCTACGGGAACACTCGTACTGGACAACTGAGGTATTCTGAAGACCATATATGAACGACTGTTGGCAGAAGATTAGATAAAATAACATGTGCAAGAATGTTGTGAACGAGGAATAAGTATGGATCCCGAAAAAAGGGACACGTAAGAGGAAAGGAACGACGTGCAAAATCAGTGTGCTACGGGAACAGTTAGCATCTACGCCTTAAGACATTTGCCTGCGGGAGATAGAGCATCAATGAGTATGCCCGATGTGCTATGATATCGATTCTTAAATCAGTAATCAAAAATAGCGGCTCTAAGGTTAACCTAGCTTCATAAAAATTGGTATCGGAATATCAGCGGAATTTTTTAACTCCCTCTCATTAGGGGGCGCAATTTTTTTTAGCCCCACCCCGGCTCTCGTTGGGGGCCTTAATATACTACACCAACTTGTGTATAAAACATAGGTCTAACCCTATATGCCCAATGCGCCTAAAGGCATAAAAAAGCGTTCTTTACTTTTATTTCCCTAAAATTCCAATATTTGTTTTACTTGGCTGGCTGATTCCTCGCCTCTCTTGGCTGATTCCTCGCCTCTCTTGGCTGATTCCTCGCCTCTCTTGGCTGATTCCTCGCCTCTCTTGGCTGATTCCTCGCCTCTCTTGGCTGCTACCTAAAGGTTTAACACTGCTCTAACTCAGTTACATTCTCGTCGTCTAGACAGCAGGGCTAATTTCAGATATCCTGTTCAACCTTTGATTAAGTTATAATTAGGACACTATAATGGCCACACCAATTACTATTGAAGTGTGCCCAGTTGTCCTGTCAGAGTACTTGTCTTGCCAGGAAAAAATTATCACATTTAACCAGCATCCCCTCAAAGAGGAAGCTTGTGGTTATAATTGTAACTAGGTTTATGTGTGCCATATAAGATGGCTTAGCATTGCTCGTCACCGAGTAGCCCTGAAAAGAACTCTTGCAGTGTTGATATGATCAAGGAAGACAGACCCAAATACTGTCCCAAACTGCGGCGAAGTCGTCTACCGGCCAGCCAATAGGCGACCCAATCACCAATGCCTGTCAGAGTAAGGAAATTTGTTTACTGAAGTAGTAACTGTTTGGAATCAAAATTCTTACCTTGAACAGTACATGTGAATAAGTTATTGTTCTTGCCCTCTGATCTATATAAATTTATATAGTCCACAATACTAAAAATGTCAATGTTTTTATTTTTAGGGGATGTTAATCATGCCGGACAGACGTTGAAGATCATGGAGACATTTGACTTGAAAACAGCATTGAGAAGTGAGGAAGGGATGTGACCGTGTGTGCCTTTGCAGAGCAGAGAGTACTTAATGAAACACAGGAGCATGATTGGCATTTCTTCAACAAAATTCTGGCAACCATGAGTACACCACACCTAAAAGTCATTAGATTTTTTTCTCAAACATCAGTAGTGATATTTGCTTTAACTATTCTTTTCAAAGCAAGGACACAGTTATATTATCTATGGGTTATTTGAAACCTTGATCTCCCCACGGAAAGTAGGTCAATTCCATTAATAAATTTGTTGGACTAGTCTACCTTGGTCGAGGTTATGGGTGTGGCGGTCTGTTGTTATGTTGCATTTACGTTTTTATTCCGAGAAAGAGACTGCCTGTGACATAGGTTTCATAAATCTCTAAAGGGGTTGTGTGTTAGGTCCAGTTGTCAATGTTTTGGAGTGGTAAAACCTCTGACATGGTGAAATATACAACAGGTAAAGTCAGGCTGAAGGTCGACCAATCAGAAGTGAGCTAGTGTGTAAATGGGCGGTCGGTGGGGAGACCAGTGTAACTATTACCTAACTAATATATAATTTCATAAAAACAGATAAGCTTTGATTTATCATCATCAGTTTATACTGTCCTAAAACATGATTTGGTATATTCTTATCTTGAAATATATTCTTCCATTATGCTTTCATTACTCTTTTCAGAGAAAGGAAACAATTATATCTAACTAACATATAATAAAAAAAACAATTTAGCTGTAATTTGTCATATTCATAATCATAAGGTTAGCCTGACCTCAAACAAGAGTTGAAATATTCTAAATCCACTTGACCTTATTTTCGTCAGATCATTTCAGCTCTGTGTAAATATGTATTTGCATGCCTTTGTAATGTCAATGTGTTTTAATGTAACTTTTTTCTTTTACTCTGCATTTTTCATTCCATTTTGTTAGGAGATTTCAATGCTTCATATTGTGACCAAGACACCACAGTCTATTTATTTTGTTTAATTTTTCATTCATATTTGTTCATGGTTTTTTTTATTTTTCTTTTCCATGTTTTTAAAAATGTTTACATTAAACATTTGTTTGTTCATTTTCTTCTTTACATCTTGTGGTAACACCACACAAACTTTTCATGTTTTGATTATTCCATGTTTCAGAGTAATTTAGTGTCACCAGACATGTGTGAGTTACCAGTCAAACAATGATAATGCTCTGAACAGGAATATAACCTGAATTTTTTGCCTAGGATATTCAGGTGTGAATGGTAACGACAGAGCTGATAGAATCGCTGCTGCTGCTCCTCTGGGCAGTGAATGGTAATGACAGAGCTGATAGAATCGCTGCTGCTGCTCCTCTGGGCAGTGAACTATATGGTAAAGTGGATGTAGTGAAGGTTTTCTGTGATCTGCACATCAGAGCAGATAGAGCATTCATTTTTGAGAGACTGAGAGTAAGTAGAGAATCTTTATGGCTTTCATCACACAGGAAAAAGAAATACCAACTTTTAATTAGGTTGCAAATGGCAGTCAGTGTGGGAACTCCTCATTGGCTACTGTGGAAGGGGGAGAGCAAGAGTGTGAATACCCTAAATGCAGTGATAACAATTATTGATTGATTGATTCATTTATGATTCTTCTGAGCTCATCATGTATATTATGATGTCATTGGTGATTTGTTTCTCCCTGAATGCTAAATACCGTTTCACCATCATTAGTATATGTTGTAAAGCAATGCTGTTCCACTGGTGTCCCGCAAGCCAGGTCTGGCCTGCAAAGATATAGCAAGTGGTCTGTGGATCGCCTGCCAGTTCTGTTGTATTAATGATCTTTCTATGCTGGCTCCTGTGTAAAGTTAGTTGAATGGCCCTGCTGTAAAGATTGGTCCCTAAACAGAAACTTGTGCAACTCTTATTTCAACATTTCTACCTGAATGCTTAATTGTAACTGGATTTGTTTGGAAGTAAACTTAATATTTAGCATACTAACATATATTTTCATGCCAAATACATTTGAGTCAATTTTATTGCCATTTCTCATTTATTTCTGTGAGAGGCAAGCTATGTGAAAACTTCATCATCATCAAGTGACTTGCCAGCTGGCGTAGGCATTCATGCTTCTCCACAGATTTCAGTCTTTAGTGTTCTGGATCACTTCCACTGATGATTTTCCTCCATGCCTCTGTCATAAGTCACCTACCATAATTTCTCTTGGTCTGCCTCTGCCTCTTCTACTAGTGAACTTTCCAGTCATCATGATATTTTCCAGTGCTCCTTTTGTCATCACATGACAAAAGAACTTTGTCTCCTGAAAACTTGGTACACTCGCTGCTGACTTTTGTCATTTTGTGAAGTTTATAAGCAATTTAGTGGGTTGGATATTTATAGCAGAAGACCAGCTGATCATTTAGAAGTTAACTATGAGTAAAGTTCATTGTTATCTAGTCATATATACCAACAGTTGACAGCATAAATACAATGCTTATAGATAACATTTAGAGCAGTTTTTAACTTATTTAATTTCCGAGTTAACAAACTGCTCATTGAACATGTGAACCATTCTAATCTGCCTATAGATAACTTGCACAAAAGTGAAGCCTGTAGAGTAGTGGTTCTTGACTTTGTTTGACTTGCAGAGCCTTTTTTTTTTTTTAGATACATTTCTATGGCCGAACCCTTTGACCTAACGTTCCTTAAGTCTTACAACTTGAAGTGTTTAAAGTAAAGTATTTTGCTAAACTTGTGCCTGCTTGATTCTTTCACTTACATCGTTGACTGATATCAGTTTTGCAAAGAATGTATTCATAATTATGTATAAAAGTGTAATGAAATAAAGGTACTGGATATTAAGATTACAATTCTCAGCTAAAGATCCCCCGTTCTGGTTTGATCACTACAAACGAAGCTTTTAAACACTATTGTGTACAGAATGTGGAAAATAACTTCTTCTTCTTCTTCTTCTTCTTCTTCTTGGCGTTCAATGGCTGTAAACTTCAGTGGAAAGTTCTGTTTGTTCATCTACTTGTGGAGTTGTTCCAGAACTTGAGTTTTGCATGCACATCCATTTTACAAATCTGGCTTACTTTTGTTAGCAGTCTGTTGGTTCCTTACCTCTCAGGCATATGCACTCTGACTTCAAGGAAAAGAAAATAATTGTTGTAGAGATGTCAGGATTGGGAAAAGGGGAGGGAGGGGTGTTTAATGATAACAGAAAATTTTTTGTGCGCATTTATTAAGGGGAAAACACACAGATGAAACTCAGTAACTGAAACGATAACTGACAATCTTAAATATCTCATAGAATAACTGTGTTATTTAATTTGCTTATATTTTATAATATTTCTAAGACCTTATTCATTGTTTAGTTATTACATTAATGAGGAAAATTAAAGGGGTGGGGGCTGTTATCATCATTAAAAGAAATGCTGAGTATTTTAATTATTTTCGGCTTTCACAAATAACTATTGATGGGACAAGCTGATGTTTGAAAGTTTTAACTGTTTTTCATCCAGTATTTACTGATTCAAGTTACTTATCTTGCTGAACTTTTTACAAATTTGCACGCAGAATTAAAAACAAAAACAATTGTGTGGATATGAATTAAATGAAGTAACAAGTAACATCATAACATTCTAAGGGGAGGTAACTAAACAATTAAACAACTAAAGAGTTGAGTCATCCAACAAATACCAAGAACAAGAATTCCTATAGAGAGAGTGAAAAAAAAAAAAGATAATCTAGCATACATGATTTATGGTTTTATAATATATATCATGCAGTTTGTATATTTAGATATTTACACTTGTGTTTATTAACTTTTTTACAGTAACTGCTATATGTTATTTACTGCCAAAACTAAATGAACAGGCAAATAAATAAAAATACAATGCACAGTATACAAATAAAGTATTAAACAGTGCTGTAATGCAAGCTATCAACATGATTAACCTGTCATTTTATTTTTTATTTTTAGTAACTTATTTTAATTTCAAACGTAGTTACATGCTCACAAGTTGCAAGATCTAATGAATGATGCATCACTTATATTCTCTTTACAGTGCATGCAAAACATACATCCCCCTTTACTCTCTTTCCTTTCACCTCTTCTCTCCCTGTCTCATTCTCCCAGGTGTAATCTACGTTCTGTCCATTAACATTCAGTTGCAATTTACAAATGGTATGTCTCAAAAATTATTATTATTCGCTTTCAGTGGCTGTAAACTCCGGGAGAAAGTTCTGGCTGTTCATCCACTTCTAGACTTTGGTCTTATTCTAGAACTTGAATTTTGCATGCACACCCAATTTACATATCTGCTTATTTCTATGCAGACTGTTGGTTCCTGGCCTGTCAGGCAGATGCGCTCTGACTTTAAAGGGAAAATAAATAATTAGTCACCTTTTAGGACATGCTTTTTAGAGAGGCAGCGGGTACATTCTACCCCCCCCCCCCCCCCCCCCCCACGCCCCAGTGAGGCTTATTAACCTTATTATTGGAAGGTAATAAATATAGGAAAGACAGGAACAGTGTACCTACAAAATGTAATAAAATAAAAAGTAAAAATAGTCCCATTGTGGATACCACTATTGGAATGTGATGTTTTAGATCTGTATATACTTTATATACTATAGATTACAACATATGAATTGCAGTAGTCCTTCTTTGCTACCTTTCTTTCTCAGATAATTACTACAAAGTTTTTAGAATTAAGTGCTCATAATGCTACTGGAGTTCATAGCTAAATTCTTTAGTTGTCTATTGAATGCATACTAATGTCTCTGTTTGAGAGTGCACTAACCAGTCACCTCTGTACATAGTATTTCAGTTATAACAACAGACACAACATACCCATATTAACCCTTTTGCCCTGAGAACCCAAAAAAAAAAATGGTTATGACCACATAAGAATTCCTGGAGAAAAATAAATTTTAAAATAATTTTTACACAGTTCACTAAAAAATGCATTTAAAATGTACTTATAAGTAACCAATAAACATGTACAAGGCAAAGCATTAAATTGAATACACCTCCTGGGCTTTAAAAACGCATATATATCAGGTGACTTATGCTGTGACCACTTGATTTTTATCATGGAGGCTTATGAGAAAATTTGACATCAGCTTGGCTTTTAAAAGAAAAAGGTCTTTTAGCACAAAGAAAAACCCCTCTAAATGTTTTTGCTACATATTTAATATCCTGAGCTCCTGAATGATTTGTCCAGGTGCGAACTCAGCAAATTGCATTAACTATACATCTCATAAACAGGCCATGATTGGCAAGTCAGAAAAGTGACATTTACCAGGAATTAAACCCAAATAGAAGTGTTGGTTTTTCGGTTTTTTTCCGTGAAAGGTTGAACTCAGAAGAGAAGGTTAGGTAGGGCATAACTAATTCCTCTCACAAAACAATTCTTGATTTTGATGCCATAGTTTAAGCTCCAATGGCATGTTGCATAATATTTGTGCATATTGTTGATAAAATACTAACATTCATTTGTTGAGTTGAGTTGAGTCAAGAATTGACATCACAGCACTCAGTGCAATCCTTTTTAACTGGCATAATATGTAACACCATTTAACTTTTAAAAATAAAAATAAAAATAAAATCATATATATAAAGTATTTCATGCTAATATTTTAGAAAAAAAAAATAGTTACATACAAGTTAATTATGTCCTTTACTTTTCTTTTGTTTAACTCCAAATGGAGGATAGGCTCTCAACCAGCCATGATAAACTCCTTGTAAACTTGTTCATAACTTGTTGAACTTTGTGCTACAGATTGTTGTGTCTGTGTATGCTTAGGCAGTCAGTTTCCCACCCACCCTTCTCACTGACCTCTCATGAAAAGCATGGTAAGCTACATCTTCTTCTTCTTCTTCTTCTTGGTATTGACTGGCTGTGAATTCCTGTGAAAAGTTGTGGTTAGTCATCTACTTTGGACTTATTCCAGAACTTGAGTTATGTGTGCACATCCATTTTACAGATCTCTAGCTTATTTGTAGGCAGACTTTTAAATCCTCACCTAGTAACCAGATGCACTCTGACCCTGGGGGAAACACTCCTAATTATTCACATTTACCACATACTTGTTGTTGGAGGTGAGGGGCGTCTATCCTCCCACCACCCGAAATGGGGTCCCAGAACCAACATTAGGTGCATTGTTATTAATTATTCTTTGCTTCCAAGAAAACCCTTGAAATGCATGGACTTTAACTGGCAGCACTGTTTAAAAAAGAGTTGTTTGGATGGTTTAAAATGTTACTCCGGAAAACTATGGGATTTGACCAAGGTTTTTTTTCCCTCTAGAAAAAGAAAAAGATGTCGGTTCTTAATATAAGGAGCCTAGAAAATGTGCCAGTACTGACTAGAAAGTGTCTGTTACGCAAACATTAAATTATTGATACCTTCAAAAGGTGCCTATTGTGTGTACTGTTGTGTACTGCCAGAAAGAATCCCTGGCTGTAACACTCAAGTCTGATCTGTTTGACACTGAGCTCATCCAAAAGGGTTTGTAGTCATCAAAGTCAGGTTAGTACCAAAGAACCACATCTGTGGGGAGTATGCTGCAGAGGTCTGCTTCCACCCTTCAAGCTCAGAAAACAGTGGAGTAACCAAGAGTAGTAGTGGAGTTTTACATCTGTGAAGAAACACGGGAATCTTCAGGATAGGGAACAGACTGTTCTGCAAAGGTAGAGAGGCTCTCCAGTATCTTAGCTAGGGAACAAGATGCATACACATGTTGTCATTGTAATAGACTCTGAAGGCATTCTGAGAAAGGTGAAGACAGGGATACTTCAAGCAGAGTGGCAAACTTCAGGGGAAAGGTCAGGGTAGTGAGCATACTTTGGATCTTTTCTCCAGGCTATGACGGCTTGGTGGGTAATGAACAGACAGACAGATTGGCTGGATCTGCACCACTGGGTGGTGAATTGATACATAACAAGGCAGATGTGGTCAAGGCCTTTTTGGGAACAAGCAACGGAATCAGTAGAGAAACAAGATTATTATGGCCTGGAGAGACTGAGGCGCCTGGGTGTAACCAGAGGGTCTGGCCGGCTCACTACTCTCAGAGGAAAGGCAAGACGGACATATAACCAGATTGTGACCAGTACCATTAGTATTGGAACTCTGTGCTGGCTGCTAAAGAAAACGACAGAGCACACATGGGAATGCCACTAGTGCTGTGATGTCAATTCTTGACTTTGTAGCTCAACTCAGCTTGGCTAGTCATATCTTGTCCTTTTATCTCAGTATTCTGCACCTAATGCATAAGTAGACTTTTCCTTACACTATGGGAAAAACATATAAATCCCTAAACTAATAAGAATTTTGTCAAAGAACTAACTGATGATGTAGTTAACCCCCCCCCCCCCCCCCCCCCCCCCCACCCCAAATGTATTTCACTAAGTTAAACAACAAGAAATTTTTTTAAATGAAATAATTTACTCCAGTATCCAATTCTGATGTTTAATTTGGCTTTCTGTATTGTATAGTAATGGTTGCCATTATTCTTTCAGAAAATTATCAAAAATGCATAATTGTTGTACAGTTTATAAGTTTGTTGTGTGCACGTTCTTATAACTATGTACTCAGCTGAATTAGCTATTACCTCATTAGTTTAATGGAAGCAGTTAAGACATGAACAAGTTTTCCTAATTGTGGGTAAATGATTGTATCAGTTAGTTTATCACATTCTAGTGAAAAATAATCTATTAGTGGTGTTGTTATTTCCTTGATAATTTCTAGTAAAACTTTGATATTTATTTTCTTAACTGCTTTCATTACAAACATATTAGTGAAGTCCTATGTGCATTGATTTTGCGTTGATTTCGGCTTCATTGCAATCACTACTTTTAACACTATATTGTTAATGAATATTGATCTCCTATGTTGTTACCACTCTAACTTTCAAGTTAATACCATTAATGCATTTGTTCAGTTTTATTGTTGTTGCTGTTGTGGTTATTATTATTATTATCCTTATCATTTTTATGAATATGTGAGTGAGTATTTTCATGAAAGCATCATCTTTAACATTATAGTCACCACCGTGAGTGAATCTTGATTTACTTGTGATCCATGAATGTACAGTGTAAAACTTCATGGTTATTATCATGAAAACATTATGTTCAGCAGTATCATTATTACCACCAACGTATGAATGTATGATACCCATGTTTAAGGTTATTACCATTAATATAATTATGTAAAACTGTATGGTTATGACTATCTTCATGTGTGATGCCAATGTTTCAGATTATTACCATGTGAATGTGTGATGCCCATGTTTAAGGTTATTACCATGAATGAATTATGTTCAACTTAAGTGTTTTTCCACTGTATATGGATGATTTTCAACTGTATGGTGTTGTCATAATTATTACCACCATACAGTCATTTCAAATGTGCTTGTCATGATCACGTCAACTACTGAACATAGAAAAAAATAAATCATGATCAGCCAGTAAATGCTGGGGTTGTCTGTTTGGCCACTTTTTACTATGGTGTAGACAGGGCGGTCGTGAGCTTGAAGATTTTGGGCAGTATGGTTAGTGCTGTCTCCACGAAATGTGCAGAAATTTCTTCCAGAATGAAAATCAAAGTATTTGGGTCTAGACTGAATCAAGAAAATGTGTTCAGTCTTTTGTGTACCTTATAGCAGCAGAAGAAATATAAAGAAGTTAAAGAGAGAAAACTCAAATAAAAACAGCATTTTAGAAATGTTCTTAAGAGCTACACTGAGCCATTCTTGAGGTATGGAACAGAATCATGGAAAATAAGCAGACTAGTGAGAAACTGTATGGAAGCTGCACAGAGATGGTTTTACAAAAGAAGAATGATAACACTAAGGACATGACTAAAACGCCACTTTTAGTTAGAGAAGAATATATTATATGAAGCAACTGATTCAAGTGTTCCAGACTATTGTATCAGTTTTAAAAAAAAATGAATTCTACTTTGAGTAAAACAGCTGCGACCACTCACTAACTTTTTCTCAACATACAGATAACATGGTTTCCCTCCCTTCACGACCAGCCTGTAGGAGTCACATTCTTTCCTCCGAAGTCGGAGTACATCTGCCGGAAAGGCGGGGAACGAGTACTGCAAACAAATAAGCCAGTAAAACGGATGTACACGCAAAACTCAGGTCAAGGTAAAAGCCAAAAGTCCATTTTGGACGAACAACCGTGACTTACCGCCGGAATTCACAGCCGGTGAACAAGAAGAAGAAGTCACATTCTATAGCTACTCTTGGTGTTTGTATCATGAAACAGCATATGATTAACATCAGGAAGCAAATATTGTGTAGTGAATATCCTGTAATGCATATTGTTGAATAAATATTAGAAAGTGATTAATAGATAGAGACAACCCTTACGTCCCTTTTAGGACGTAATTTTTTTGTTATTTGAAGCCCCACTCTGGCTTTTGCCAGGGGCCGCAATATAGGCAGGCCATAAATATGGCAAATTGTCTGAACGCGGTTTCTGGGACCTCTCCACGGTGATCCTCATCCGCATGGTGGCACTTTGTGTCATCGGGTGTTTATCGCTTGTGTGATGTCCTGGTGGGGTAGAAAGTCAATCAATCAATAGATAGTGATATACTTGGCGTTTCAGCTGTTTTAGGCAGGTGTAGCTTCAAGTACCAGTAAGTGATTTCATAGAACATCAGAGAATCAATGGATTGGTCATATGGTCAAAATGGATTACAATTAGAAAGCAGCTAGAGCATACTACATGTCAACAGCAGGTTCCATGTGGATGGAGAGAGTAAAAGAGACACTTTAGAAACACAATGTGTTATCATCACAAGCTATACAACTAGCACAAGATAGAAAACTATATCTAACTCCTCTCTGTGATGCTTTGCGGCATAAGCAGTAGGACAAAAGAAGAAGTTGCTCTAAGTTATTGTAATCCAAGAACACAGATGAGCAGGAGACTGACTCTTAAATTCTTACATTGTTCACATGATTCGTTTAGACTGTGTTTCCTTTTTAAGACTTTTGGAAACTGTTGAAGGTTAAAGACTTTATATCCGGATTTAGATGAAACTGCTGGTATATTTACGTGTGTCTATTTCAAATAATACTAGAAGGAACAGCTGAAGGCAAGAGAGACAACGATTCAAGGGGTATAACAGCATCAAAGATCAACAGTCAACTTTCTGAGAGAGTGTACACCCAAGAGGAGAAACAGTGCACATCGGAGATCCATTGCAACCAATCTACACTGTGGATGTAGCACTTGATTGACTGATATGAAATATAAGAAAAATATATGAGAAGCGATGGAGATAAAAGATTAGGTAACATTTAATGCCAAACCCGCTGTGGTGTGGCTTCGAAATATTATGACCCATACAGGGAACTCCACACTGAGCCTATGTATATTCTTTACGTCCTTAGGACGTAATTTTTTGTTATTTGAAGCCTCACTCTGGCTTTTGCCAGGGGCCGCAATATAGGCAGGCCATCAATATGGCCAATTGTCTGAACGCGGTTTCTGGGACCTCTCCACGGTGATCCTCATCCACATGGTGGCACTTTGTGTCATCGGGTGTTTATCGCTTGTGTGATGTCCTGGTGGGGTAGAAAGTCAGTCAGTCAGTCACACTGAGCTATTCTCAATGCCAAAGTCGTCTCCTTGTGGGATGCAATCTTTTATTCGAAGCCCTACCCTGGCTTTTGCCTGGGGCCCTGAATAAAGCCGGGCCATGGAAATGGCCTAGCCATAGAAATGGTATAACGGTTGAAAGAGGTTTCTGGGACCTCTCCATGGATGATCCTCATTCGCAAGTTGGCACTTTGTGTCATTGGGTGATTATCGCTTCTGTGAAGTCCTGGTGGGGTACAACTGCCTACCTACCTACCTACCTACCTACCTACCTACCTACCTACCTACCTACACTGAGCTCAACATAATATTTTGGTGCAGAGACAAGGATATATATCAAACAGTTTGAAAAATCATTATCGTTTTTGGCAGAAACAAAAACAAATACAGAGGTTTGTGGGTACTTAAGTTTTAATTAATCCCAAACAAAGGAAATCTGGGATTTCCGGGGAAAATACAAAATTCTAGGGGTGTTGTGGGTTGAAGTGGACCCTAAAGCTTTCACTTGGTGGTACAATAGCGAGAGAACGTTACACGTGCCGTTGCACAAAAATGAAACTGATCTTTTTGTTAGCCCCGACCACCTCAAAGTTAGGGACCCTATCCCCTGCCCATAACACTCCTAGAATATTACTTTTCCGGAAATTCCCGGATTTGATTTTTTGGGGATGAATTAAAGTTGAAGTGCCGTTTTGTGAATAATAGAAATGAAAAGAAAGCCGCCAAATTAAATTTTGAATAAAAGTGAAATAATTTAGCTACATTAAAAGATTTGACAGTCATAAAACAGTAGTGGAATGGAGAGACTGACTGACTGACTTTCTACCCCACCAGGACATCACACAAGCGATAAACACCTGATGACACAAAGTGCCACCATGTGGGTGAGGATCACCGTGGAGAGGTCCCAGAAACCGCGTTCAGCCTTTGAGGCCACGTTTATGGCCAGGCTATATTGCGGCCCCTGGCAAGAGTCAGAGTAGGGCTTCAAATAACGAAAAATGTCATCTAAAAAGGACGAGAAGTAGTTAGGAATAGAAGGTTGGTTGGTAGTTGTACCCCACCAGGACATCACACAAGCGACAAACACCCGATGACACATAGTGCCACCATGTGAATGAGGATCACCGTGGAGAAGTCCCAGAAACCGCGTTCAGACATTTGGCCATATTTATGGCCTGCCTATATTGCGGCCCCTGGCAAAAGCCAGAGTGGGGCTTCAAATAACAAAAAATTTCGTCCTAAAAAGGACGAAAGTGGAAAAAGGAATAGAAGGAACAATTAAAAGCAAGAGATCAAGAGGTGCACAGAAATACAAATGGAGACACAATGTCAAAACATTGAGGGGAAAAAAAAACAGAAGTCTGTCAGATTGGACAACCAGGGAGAGGCAGTATACTTGTAAATTAACAAAGCTATCCTTCATTGTGAAGAAGGCACCTCACGGATAGGCACCCGACTCCTGGCCTTCAGATATCGTTTCTATTCTTGAAAATTTCCTATCTAGTAAGGGAAATAACTTTTATTAAACAAAAATTTTGTTTTTTAAATTAGGCAGTGTGCTCATCGGAACGAGGCACTGGCATTGTCGTCTTTCTCGGTAGTCATAGGAAGTAGAGGTGCCCGGCGAAACGTTGACAACATCATTTACCGAGTGCCGATTGTTATATAAAGTATTAGTCTCGCTCAATATGCTCAATAAACTTAAGGCCAAGGGAACGATGTGACATTGGGACACTTGGCACATTGCTTTGTACTGATATGATAATTCGGTAACAACATAATTTGATGAAATGAGTTTATTGTATCATCTGTGTGTTCGTAGTTTATTCATATCATTAGTCGTCCCCATGAGTGCTGCAATTTCCGTTATTTGAAGCCCCACCCTGGCTTTGGCCGGGGACCTGAATATAGTCGGGCCAATAATATGGCCTGGCGGCTGAAAGGGGTTTCTGAGACCTCTCCACGGATGATCCTCACCCGCATGGTGGCACTTTGTGTTACCTGGTGTTCATCGCTTGTGTGAAGTCCTGGTAGGGGTACAACAAGAGAGAATGAGATAGTCATCTGTGGGTTAAACTAAACAATCAGCGTGCTTTGAGTTACTTGTCACAGAATGTGTTCATCATCAGTTGCTTACTGTCAACGTGTGATACTACTATTTATTTGTTGCTAAACGTAGCGCTAAATTAAAATATTTATGTAAAACATTTTTCTGGAGAAGGCCAGAAAATGTGAATGCTTACCACGAGTTTTATCAGCTGATCTCAACTACTACTCTTTAGCTTTAAAACTTGTTGTGTGCTGGGCTCATTCATTGTGTTGCAATAAAATATTTGGAGAAGTGGGCGATGTTTGAATGTTTATATATTTGAAATTGTACACGTGTGTGTGCGTGTGCGCGCGCGCGCGCAAGCGTGAGTGCATGGATGGGTGGGTGTGTGTGGTCGGGGGGGGGGGGGTTGTTAGGATGAGGGGTGGGTGTGTGTGTGTATATATATATATATACACACACACACCACCCCCTCATCCCAACAACCCCCCCCCCCACCACACATACCCACCCCAAACCCACCCACCCATCCATGCACTCACGCGTTGCTGTGGCATAGTTTAGCTTAATAGAAAAAGAAAGAGAATAGAAATCGCACGTGTCTAAAATGTTTACTGCCACAATCATTGTCTGCGCAGATATAGAGATAGTCTTCGATAACCCTCCCCCTACCCCCATCCCTCACAAATCCACCTACTCTCCCCCTCATCGAAGGTTCTTGGAAAAGAAAAGACAATATAAATCGCATGTGTCTAATATAGTTAATGTCGAAAGAGACGAAAGTAAAGCTTTCTACTGTACTTGTAAATAACCAAGTAAATCGTTAAAAAAATGAGAATAACGGAGGTAGCGTTAGTAAAACATAAACAAATTAGGAAATGAAAACTTTAAAATCATGTGGTAAGCTCTTTTAGTTTACAGTTTCAGTCATCACCCTCCCCTCCCCCATCCACCGACTACTTCTCTCTTCCTCTTCGAAGGATTTGAAAGTCATCACCTGACGATATTTTTTGTAAATGACCTTGATATTCCTGTCCATCCGGACTAAAATTGGGAGCAGGAATTGTAATGAGTAGTAAATGCGGCTAGTGTAATATTTACCACACCATCTTTCAAGTACCAGTACAACTACTACCACCACCACAATAACTAAATATGTCACTGTTATCTGTTTCACCCTCGGAGTAGACAGGGAGTCGTGAGCCAGAAGATTTGGCGCCGCATGGCTAGTGTATCGCCACAGACTGGTCAGGTTAGGATGTGTAATTTCGCTACTCGACAGAAAACGCCATCACCTTACCGGTGGTCTCTGGCATGACAGCACTACGGTGTAAACGCCCAATCACAACTACTGCTTTTTTGAGTGGGTAAGGCAGTTACTGCGACTTGATGATCTCTTAGTTAACAGTTTTTGTTATACCCCCCCCCCCCCCCAACACCCAACAATAACAACAATAGAAATCGCACGTGTCTAACACGGTTAATGTCGCAATCATTGTCAGCGCAGACATAGAGAGAGTCTTCGATGCCCCGCCCTCTCTCTCTCTCTCTCTTTTTCTCTCTCTCTCTCTCTCTCTCTTCTCTCTCTCTCTCTCTCTCTCTCTCTCTCTCTCTCTCTCTCTCTCTCTCGACTACTCTCTAACTCATTGAAGGTTGTTTGAAAAGCTAACTCAATCGAAGGTTGTAATATGAAAATAAATCATTGAACAGATATGGAGATCGTGTCTAACGGCGAATGGTGGTAGTCGTGTTTTCCGACTACTGCGCATGCGCATTTACCAACGTGGCTTCAATTAAATGTCACTAAAATGAAAATATTTTCAGAACAACTGTTTCAAACCATGGCAGGTAGAATTCCGGTATCAAAACAAACAAAACCTGAAAGTTTAAGCTAAATCGGTTTAGTGGGTACTGAGTCTTCTATAGGCAATAAAAAAACACACAAACATTGATTTATATATATATATATATATATATATATATATATATATATATATATATATATATATATATATATATATATATATATAGATAAAGTTAAAGTCGGGAGATGTGAAACAGCGTCATTGCACACGGTTATAAACCATAAGTGCTCTGCCACCAGTTCGGACAGCTAATAGGAAACTGTCCGCCTGTGTCGCCGTACGCACGAAACTCCGTAGCTACAGCAACGTTCTTCCATTTACCCCAGAGTTTTAACTCTGGTACCCATTACCTAAAGGCTGAATCAACATCAGGAACCGCCCGGTTTCGAACACCGGCCTTGAAAGCGAGTCTTCTATGGACTTCGCTAACGCGCTTCCCATATATATATATATATAGCAGCAGCTTACTCGGCTGTCGACCAGAATCTCAAAAAAAATTACCATAGAGAGGCTGTAGCAGTCTGTTATTTTCTTTACTTATATACCGCTGCATTGTGCTACCTATGTAGGTAGGTAAGTAAAAGTAAAGTTCCCTTTTCACGCCTTTCGTCGCATCGGGCATATGGGCAGAGCGTCCCATATTTTTACAGACCATCAGCACTCTGTGGGTAATGTGGTCAGCATTATGCCTGTCTTTATTTCCCAGTAGGTAGGTCGACCTTGACGAAAATCCACGCAGCCTGCAAATGCTGGCTTACGAGTCGGACTCGCAACGCCTTAGCACGATCAACTAGCATAGCATCACTGGAAGGGGAAGCTTTAGGTTATAATTGTGACTAATTTTTGTGCGCCAGATAAAATGGCTTATCATTGCACGCCACTAGGAGTCCTAAAATGAATTCATGCATTGTTGATGCGATAAGAGGAGACAGACCCATACACTGTCCCTACCGGCGACGAAGTCGTCCACCGACGAGCCAATGAGCTGCCCGGTCGCAGAAGATCTGCTTGCTCAGTAGGAGAGTATTTATAGTAAGGTGTGGGCGTTCTAAGTAGACAAGAAATCGAGAGGCACATGATGGACTCCATTCACCATACTTGAGGACCTTGATTTTGCAGATGATATAGCACTCCTATCACATAAACATGAACATATACAAGAGAAAAGTAACAGACTACACAGCACAGCAGAAATGGTAGGACTGAGAAAACTAAGATCATAACAAACAGTCTAAACTAACAACCAGTTACTATAAATAACCTTGAAAATGTAGAACATGTAACATATCTTGGTAGTGTGGTGTCCCTACTGGGAGGGACAGAGGAAAACATACAGTCACGCTTGAACAAAGCTAGAGCTGCTTTTGGAACGATGGGGCAAATCTAGACATCCAACAGTTACTGCAGAGGAACGAAACTTCGACTCTACAAGAGCATTATTTTACCAGTTCTTCTTTATGGAGCAGAATCCTGGAGAATGACAAAAAAAAAAAAAAAGATGCACACAAGCTATCCACCTTCCACCAGACATGTTTACCTAGAATTATCAACATTTTCTGGCCAGATACAATCTCAAACACTAAACTACTTCAAATCACAAAGCAAGAAACTCTAGATAGTATGATAGCCAAAAGAAGATGGAAATGGCTTGGCCACGTTATGAGAATGAATCCTGATATACCTGCCGAAACAGCTCTCACATGGACACCAGAGGGAAAGAGAAAACAGGGGAGCCCAAAAACAACATGGGGACGAACGATAGACAGTGACCTGATTGCGGCATCTCTGACATGGAAAACTGCACTGAAGATTGCACAGGACAGGAAAGCATGGAAAGTCCTCTCTGAAGCCTCATGTGCCACTAGGCATAAAAAGAATTGATGATGATGACGTGGGCGTTATAGAATACATCAAAAGTTCATCAGCTACGATTTAACTTCTGCTAAGTGTTTGTAGACTATGTAGAACCTTCTACGTTCACAAAAAACAGGCTAATTGGGAAGCAAAAATACAGTTAAGTCGGTCATGGCCTTTGTCAACTATGCTTCGATAGATGTGTAGATCTTTCTGGAACTGGAAGTCAAGGTTACAAAAATTTACTTGTTAGTGCTAAACCGCTGTCCTGGCATCACAATTTCTGACGTACCCCGTCACAATATGGCCTTAGCAAACCTAAACAAACTGGTGGAGTTTGTGCAACAAAAATGATACAGTGAGGAGAAACAGTGAAGTGAGAAAGAACCTGGCATTCTTTAATCCATTCCCAAATTATAGTTCTACAAATTTCTTCTACTATAAGTTATCCAAAACGATGAATCTATTAAGTACACATTGAAGGTGTATTTTACTAAAAGAACAGTTGATGAGCACATATTGCGCTATGTAAAAATGTGTCAAAACTTGAGCAAACATCTTAACTCTTTCGCTCTGGTGAAACTGAATGTCTCGAAACAATTTTTGTGGCAGCGAATGCCTTGATAAATTCTCTGAAGGTAAAGCCGCTATATATATATTTTATAAACGTACATTCTGTTATGTCCAAATCGAACAACGTTATAACAGTTCGACCAACCAATAGCAAGGTACACCGGGATTATACTATATCTAGCCGTTACAAGTCCATGTAACCTAGTTATAACCTCCTGGGTGGTTTAATGGGGTATTGTTGATTTTTTCCGTTGGATGGGACCCAGAGTGTCGTGTGTTTTTTTTTTTTTTTATGGCAGAGATGTCAAACTTTAGGAGTTGTTCTGTGAGGAAAAATAGTAAATCATTGTAAATCAAGCTAACGTTATAAGAAAACCTTTTCCAGGATCGGAGTTACATTGCAACACTTCAACAGCAATGCTGAAGTCCCTTAACAAGATGCTGATATCCACCCCCCCCCTTCCCCCCCCCCCCCCAAGGGCGAAAACACACTACATTTCGCTGTTTAGACTGTAATTAAGAAAGTGAACTCATTTTCGGGCTAAAGTCTTTAAAGTTCAACAAATCTCAGTACTGTATCCAACTGGACAATAAAAGAAGCCAGTGTGTTGTAGCGGCTAGACGCTCGCCTCTGGCCGAAGGTCGTGGGTTCAAATCAGCATCGATTTTTTTTTTCCTTTTAAAATTATCTTGGCTCCGAGGTCGACCTAGACTAGAATAGGTACCGAGGAATGTCCTGGGAAGTCAAGCCGTCGGCATGATGTTAACAACATAGATCTATATAAAAAAAATACTGGTCTCCACTGTGCCAAGTATGCTTAAGGACGCGTACGAGGGTCCTTTACCTATCTTTACTGGTCTATGTCTGGAGAAAAAAAAAAACCTCATCCTATGATACAAGGCCTTGATGATGGATTCCAAGGGTTAGCCCAGAACCAGCGTTTCGGGTGTTAGCTACGGATATGTGGAGGCGATTATAAGTATGTTGCCTTGCCTTCCATTTAGGGCCACACAGGATGTATGCGATTGCTGAGATACAGAATGCTGGGATACATAACAGGCATGTTACCACATGGCGAGTCTGAAATGTCATGCGCCAGAGATTTTCAACTGGCGAATCGGGGAGCCAAATTCGGTCCTCGGGGGCTTAGTCATGTGCCCAGGGATCACTGTCAATTGTATTGTAATAATGATATTTCTACGCTGGAGCTCAGGCATCTGGCCCGCGATGATCCGCCAGTTTCGACATGCTGAATCCTGATTTAACTTTGTTCAAAAGTCTTACCCTACGGCACCATTCAGGAAAGCCAACTCGGTCAACACAACCCCAAGAGGTCGGAGTGTTGGTGGAAAGGCACAAATGTCACAGCTATTTTCTAACAGTCACAACACAAATCATTATCGCTATTGCCATTGACTAAGCCCCTGGCAGTATGTCGCTCTCATCAAAACTTTTGGATCCATTCCTTTTTCCCCTCCTTTTCAGGTCCCGGTGAAGACTAGTATTTCCCCTGATCTCTGGGTAGTAAGATCGGACGCCCATGTGTATTGTTGCGCACGTAAAAAAAATCCCTTGGCAGTTGTAAATCGAAAAGAGTAAGCTGACGGCGCCGCCCGGGTAAAATTTGGAGTAAAAATCTACCCAAAAAGTATTTCAGGATCCTCGCCGGTGTTACGGAGTTCTTGCACTGCGCTGAGATTCTTCGGTCAGAAGTAGAATGGAGTACTTAAGAGTTAATACCCTTATGCCATGATGTTGATCCATTTCATAAACCAAACCATTTCCCTGCTTTATGCATGTTCAAGCCTAAACTTGTTCACACGTTTCTGCTTGTCAACCCTGCCTCTGCCTCTGCCTTCAAGAACTAGGCTTCCAGTTATTGCTTTTTCCAATTTATCGTGTTCCTATTGTGATCTTTTAAACTATAAAGGCCTTGTTGATGTCCTTGTTTTACTGTCTTCAGTTCTTTAAAAAAAAAACTTTCTGGATTCGTTCTTCTGATGGTTAGCTTCCATATCCATGACAATGTTGTCCACGTATAATCGCTTTTGGCGCCCAACTACTTTTGTAGCTTCTTTACATTCTGTTATATATTTTTCTTCATTTCGTATGTTACTAGTATCATTTAGTCAAATCTGCCTGGCATGTGTTTTTTTCTTACCGACTGCTTCTTCACATTTTGTATCGAACCATTTGTTCTTTCTGTTTATGGTGGACACAACAAGACATTCTTCTCTAGTGGTTTGAATTATATTCTTAATATCTATCTAAGTTAGGTCATCGTCTTCCTCTGACGAAATTTGTAATATTTCGATTTTATGTTTTAACTCAACTCCAAATTTCTCTGATATGAGTGTTTCTTGTAATCTTTCTCTATTGTACTCTGAATGTGATCTTTGCAACATGGTGTAGAAGGATCTGTTTAACTTGATTGTTAATTTTGCACTTACTAGGAAGTGGTTTATGCATATCTTTTCTTTGAAAGCTGGTGCTGCTTATCTGTAGTCCTTTTGCTACGGCAACATTGACTAATCTCCATGCATTATAGTTTGAATTAGTACGTAGGCTTTCCATGCCTGCTACATCATTTTTATAGTTGTTTTCCTATTTTTGCATTGAAATCTTCTAATACAATCAATATGTCTCGTTTTTGAGCTTCATCTGTGATATTCTCAAGGAGATCATAAAAATCTTCTTTAATATCATCTTCTTTGTCTTCAGTGGGTGCATACACATTAATCATCGTGATATTTTTCCATTTTCCATTTTTTCGTAACTTACTGATCCTATTACTAACAGCTTCAAAATGTATAATGCTTTCCCACAAATTTTTCTTGAAAACAAATCCTGTCCCTAGTTTATGTTTGTTTTGAGTGTTTCCTTTATACACTATGATCATTCCATTTTCCTCTATGGTACCCTGTCCTGACCATCTTATTTCTTGAATCGCTGTTATATCCAGTCTGTATTTTGATAACTCACGGGTTAGTTCTTCAGCTGCTCCAGCTCTATAAAGGGTTTGTACATTCCATGTTCCAAATCTCAAAAGTCCTTTAACATTCCAGGTTCGTTGTCCGTTTAAATCCATCCGAAATCGAGGCTTAGATATCTGTTTTGTGACGAGATAAAGTTTTACGAAGGTGGGGGTGTCGGCCTCACGCTTCAACCCCCAACCTGAAGGATCAGGGTGTCTCTCTTTGTCTGTTCTCTACCCTTTGACCTTTCCGGCTTGGGAGGCCCTTCTGATAGCTACGCTAGCGCCGGCATAGCTCTCAGGGTCATTGAGAAACACAAGCTCCCCCACAACCCCTCTAATGGATAGTGGTAACTGTACGAGGAACTGTTGTGGGATGTCCCGTTTTGAAATCCAAATGTTAGGTGGGTGTCCTGTTTTGAGATAAATATATTAGTGAGATGTCACCTTTCCAGCTCAAAATATAAGTTTATCTCCAGAGTTTTTAGCTCAGGATACCATGGTAACCCTAGTCATCAATCTATCCTTAATCAGAAGTCCTTTACAGAATGTTGCTCACCTCACAGCACGCCTGAAAGTATCCCTTTCCATAGCCAGCTCTCCGGCCCCATGTGCTTTCAATGCCAATGAATCTTCAGTGTCTTGTATCAATCTTCGCGGTAGTCGACCCCTGCCTCGCCTTCCACAAACTGCACCTTCCATCACCGTCTTTTCCAAGCCACCATGACGCTTGATGTGGCAAAAATACTTCAATTTTCCGGACAGGATGCTTTTTATGAGCCACTTCTCCATAATGTTCAACTCGTTCAGAATGTCGAAATGTTTCCTTTTCCTGATCCATGGTATTCAAAGAGTTTTTCTATAACATTTCAATTCAAAAACTCCAATCTTTTCCCTCAGTGATTGAGAGTCCAAAGAGTATCGTTAACTTAGGGTTGTGACGTCACATCAAGCTGATGACGTCAGCACATAGTCCTATTAATATGTTGTTAGGCTTTCTTGTCGTTATTCTGCTGATAAAGACTAATCGCGCAACGTCATCTGTTTGTTTTTCGTACGTGGTTTTGTTCAGCTGACATATGCTTGTGTTGTTCTCAGCATTTTCTATCTTTTCAATTCCGAGTCTTTTGTAATTTTTTTAAGACTAATGAAAACAAACACGAGAAGTCAACCAGCGTTAACATAACATAACAGCATTCAACCACTGTTATGGTAATTGGTAGCGAAGAGAAGCTTTATGGGGTAAAGGACACTTTCCACGCCTTCTGGCTTTTTGGGCACATAGGGCTAGTTAGATGCGTATCCTTTACAGGACGTTGCAGAACCAACTCAACGTTTTTTTTCTGGTCTGTTTTTTTTTTCAGAAAAGGGTTACGTTGAGCAGTCTGCCATTGCTTCTCAGCGGTTAGCTCTCTGTACCACTGTCGAAACCAACGCAAGACAAACCATGCGCAGCTGGGATCGAACCTGGCACCAGGACATTGCGAAGCGCGATCGCGCCTACGCACAGACACCGACATATACGACTAAGTTAGTTGCGTATCCTTTACAGGACGTTGCAGAACCTACCCCAACAGCCACTGGCTGTTGTGTGGTTTTTCTAGGCAATTTACGTCCAGTAGTTTGCCATTGCTCACTGAACGGTCGGCTTTCTTGATAGCACTGTCGAAACCAACGCAAGGCGCATGGCCCGCAGCTGGGATCGAACCCGGCATCCCGGAATTACGTAGTGTTCGCATCGACTTAGCCACAGAGCCGACTATACGACTAGACCTATATTTTATAGCCTAATGGCACTTAGTGAGTGGTGTGGTCTGCATCACCTTTATTTCCCTGGAATCCACCTGGTACCTATTCAAGGCTGAGTCCACCTGGGAGCCAAGACCATTTTTGAAGAAAAAAAATCCTGTCAGGACGCGAACCCACGACCCTTTCGATCCGCAGCCGAGCGTCTAGCCGCTACACACGGCGACTCCAGGAGGTGAATACTTAACAAGTTTATCTCGTCATAGGAACTCATAAATAATGCAAACAACGGAGATCGGAAAATTCTGATAACACGAGATGGAAACTCGCGATGACCCACCAGTTGAACGAAACAAGCCACTCATTACCGATAAACGGGATTAAATGTTGTGAAGGTCACGTTAATTAAAGATAGGAGGGAAATCGTTCAAGGTTACAAGGTAAATTGTGAGTAAATAGAGCAGATTTCGATCCCATGTCAAAACTGATTTACTTTTCTAATTAATCTCAAAGTGCAATCGTTTTTATACTAGATGCCGAGGTCTCTGTTTCGTTTGCAATAGTTTCGTAAACACAAATGTACACTAACAATTGTGGGTTGATTTTGCAGTGAGAATCGATCAAGTTCAGTGGAAATTTACCATAGTCTATGGAAGGTGTGAAGTGGCGTAGAAAGAATGTTTTGGTGGTAGAGGCGGCCCCGTGTGTCATCGGTGTGTGTGTTTGTGGGTGTGTTGTGTTTGTGAGTGCTGTGTGTGCGTACGCGCGCGCACACTATGTGAGAGAGAGAGAGAGAGAGAGAGAGAGAGAGAGAGAGAGAGAGAGAGAGAGAGAGAGAGAGAAAATATTGCGACAACCCCGGTCCAAACATATCACCTGACATAAGTGTGTTTTCTTTTGATATGTTTACGTTGTGTGTGTGTGTGTGTGTTTAATAAATATACAAGGTACGACAATTAAGTTTTTGGTCATCAGACAACGAATGTGCTACAAACCGTCAAGCGACTTTTTTGGGCCAAAATCTTGCACTAAAATGTTATGAATTATCTTTATTACCACCAGATTCATCTGCCATCATCCTCACAGTAAAACAATGATCTTTTTGTATGCGTTCTCTAAATTTTGCAATGAGTTCATCATTACGAAAAGAAATGTGGAGTCCAAGTCTAGGTGCATTAGTAATCATTTCCAACTCCCTTCTGAATCGTGAATACCACCTGAAAATTTGTGCACGAGATAAACAATTATCCCCATAAACTTGTTGCATTAATTAAACTGTTTCAATCGCGCTTTTTCAGAATTTTTGAAAATAATTTAGTGTTAGCTTTTCGCTCTGTGCTGATTTCGTAACAATGCACCTCTGACTGGTTCAACAAAATGGCGGCTTGTTTGTTGTCTGCTTATCGAACGGCGATGAAAAGTTGCCAGATCATTGATTAATGTTGCCTCTTTAGATTCCATGCTTTGCTTCATAGATGGCATTTTTGTCTTGGCCATAATAAAATCAGTCTGATTACTTAATTGTCGGACCTTGTAATTTGTTGTATTACTAACTCTAACCCAAAACCTAATCCTAAACCCTAACTTTTACTCTAAACCCTCTAACGTTAATCTTACCCTCTTACTTTTAACTTCTTCCTAATGTGGGACGCAATTTGTGTTAAAAGACACATCTCGACTATCGTCTGGAGCCCTAAAATAAGCTAACGGTTGAACCAAGACCGGCCTTAAGTTGGACGAATTTTCTTGGACCTGTGCCCGGATAATTCTCACCCGCGCGGTAGCACTTTGCGGCATCGGGTGTTTATCACTTGTTGTGCAGTCTTGATGGGGTTAAACTTCACTAACGTCAAGTCTAACCTTAACCTAACCCGTGCTAAAGACAGATACTCTAAATATAGCTACAACGCTTGTTTGGAGTAAATTTTAATGAAAAAACTCCAAAAAAAAAAAAAGGAGGGTGGCGGTGGCCACAATTTTTCGCACCCGAAACATCATGACCTTGCAAGGCCACTGGAGAAGTGATGACGAAATGGTTAGTACACTTGCATGCCCGACTCCCTCGTCATTTGTAGAATCGTAATAGTTGAGATTTTTTTTTTTTGTATATACCAGGGCTCCCAGGTGGGCCAGCCTAAAATTATGTTTGAGGAAATATAGGGAGTAAATGCTGCCGGTGTAATGTTAACACTATCAGCCATCGACTACCACTGGGTCAATTTTTTTTTAATGGGTCTTGCCTTTAGGCTAACCATAAGTACACATGTAAACGGACCAGTCTTTTATAGTTCAGGCGTGTAATGAATGTAGAAAGTTTAATGATATAGTGTGTATGTAAGTTGTACCCCACCAGGACATCACGCAAAGCGATAAATATCACCTGTGGAGAGGTCCCAGAAACCCCTTTCAGCGGTTAGGCTATATTTATGGCCCGGCTATTTTTAAGGCCCTCGGCAAAAGCCAATGTGGGGCTTCAAATAAAGAAAAATTGCATCCCACATAGGAGCCGACTAATAAATAAAGTGTAGATGTATCCATATTTTTTTTTTAAGATTTAACATTTGCCAGTGAAAGTTGGAGAACCATGAGAAACATGGAACAAATTCAAATGCATCCGAAAACAAACGCCTATGGAAACTGATGAAAATAAAATGGAATGAATTCAAAAGGAGTGAAGTGGCCAAACTGTTTGCCTCGCTGTCTGAAGGTCTGGGGTTCGTTTGACGGCGGCGCCGTTCAGTTCACGAGTGCAATTTTTACGGAGATCCCTGGGGATCGTTGTCTCAGCTACGGAAGTCGTGCTCTGTGTGAGGCGGAGATATACTGAGCCATGTGGGACGAAACCCCGGTGCAATGAAGTCTATCCTGTCACCTTGACCTTTATCGTTGAAGAAATAAGAGAAATGTCTGGACAGCCACCTGTATCAACAGTTCTAAGACAGAGAAGATAGGTCTATATTGGACACATCCTGAGAAAAAGCCATCAGAGAATCACCAAACAGGGATTGCAATGGGAAATAACCGGATTACTGAGGCGAGGACGCCAAAAAGAACTCCTAAAACGAACGTGGATGAGAAAGACCAAGGCTGCTGGACTGTATTCCATCCATGATATCGAGCTGATTGCACAGGATAGAAGGGAATGGAGGGATAGACTGCGAACCCTATGTGACATATAATGGCAGAAAATAATCATCATCATCATATCCCAGTGCCTAGGCAACTGGCGTAGGCATAAATGCTTCTCCGCGGATCTCGGTCTCTGGTGTTCTTGGATTCATCAATTCCACTGATGATATTCCTCCATGCTACTGTTTAAAGTCATCCACCATATTTCCTCTTGGTCTGCCTCTGCCTCTTCTATTAGTGATCTTTCCAGTCGTCGCGATATTTTCCAGTGTTCCTTATCTAATCACAAGACCAAAGAACTTTGTCTCCTTCTCATTGTTGTCTATAATTTTCTACTTTGATTAGCCATTTCCCGGCAATCATTTTTAGTTTTTCTGGCAGTACAATGTATTCGCAACATTCTTCTCAAAAATCACACGACACGACGTACAACAGGATAGTAAATCTTCTTCTTCTTTGCGTTCACCAGCTGTAAACTCTGGTGGGAAGTTCTGGTTGTTCGTCTACTTCTGGACTGCAGTCCTGTTCCAGAACCTGAGTGTAGCGTGTACATCCGTTTGACAGATCTGACACATTTGAGTGTAGACTGTTGGTTCCTTGCCTCTCAGGCAGATGCACTCCGACTTTAAAGGAAGCTCCCAATTAGTCGACTCATACGACATGCTTTTGGGTAGGCAGTGGGTCTATTCTTGTTTTCCCTATAATAGGGCCCCGGCACGCACACGGAAGGATAGTAAATGAATATCCAGTTTACCTGTCAAGACTTCTCTTTTATCTCAGTCATTCTTTCTTTACATCCGATAAAGCGTTTTATACTTTACATAACATCGCAACCAGACCGCAGCAATTTTAGGCTATTTGTGGTTTCACTAGGAAATCTCACTTTCAGTTGTTAGTCACTGTTCTTTGAACGGTTCGAAGGTCATACCGTTGTCGAAATTATTGCAAAACGCTTTGATGTCAAATTACTTGCAGTTGTATCGAATACGGTATGCTGGAATGATAAAACTGCCCCTATAACCCATTAGCAGGGTCGAATTTAGACTTGATGTGGCCTAACATTTAGCAAAAGAAATAATAAATAATTATTTTTTTTTTAAATCACATAATTATATTTTATATTCTCTTAAAGATTCAATTTGAACAAAACTCCATTTGTGTGGGAAAAAAATTGTATTTGTTGATTGTGAGGCCCTAAGCTGTAGCTCATTTAGCTTATGGCTGAAGCCAGCACTGCTTCTAAACCACAGACTCTAATACATAGAACCTGATTCGTGTGGTTAAACGTTTTTCTGGCCATTCCAAGTCTCTTGCTCGTGCAAACCTTACACCGGCCATCGTCGGCTAGTACTTGTATTTTGTAAACGTACAAGTACAAAATAGGGCCATCTTGATTGCATATCGAACATATTATAAGTTTCTATCCCTGTGTGGGTTCCTGGACCTCTTTGTGTGGGAAACATGAATAGACCCAAAGCTTCCCTAACAAGCATATTGTAAGAGTCGACTAACTGGGAGCTTCGTTCGAAGTCAGATTGCATCTGCCTGAAAGACAAGGAACCAACAGTCTGCTTACAAAACAGTTAGATCTGTAAAACGAATGTGCATTCAACGCCCAGGTTCTGAAACTAGACTAAAGTCCAGAGGTGGACGAACAACCAGAACTTTCCACTCGACTTTACAGCCGGTGAAAATAAATGAATTAATGAAATGAATAAGTTTTTGTATTTTCTCCTAAGTATGCTTCTTAGTGTTTTGGGTCAACTCCGTGGTATCAGTTAATCCGGGATATAAACTGGCCAAACTTGAATACTTCTTCTGAAGATCGAAAGGTTCCTGCATTGTTTGATCCTCTCTAAAGTACTTATTCTCTACTGCTCGGTCTCTCTCTCTCTCTCTCTCTCTCTCTCTCTCTCTCTCTCTCTCTCTCTCTCTCTCTCTCTCTCTCTCTCTCTCTCTCTCTGCAAAACCGCTAGCCACATGCCGGAAGACTCGCATAAATCCCAAACTCCATAGACTGTAAAAGCTGCACTTTGCGCTGAGCGACTTGTCCTTGAAACGACCCCACGACCGTCAGAGCGCGAGGCAAACGCTTGACCACCTCTGCGTGAAGAACCCCAGAGAGACTGTCTTTGTAATGCCCGCCTTACATCTGCCATCGTCTGTACTTGCGCGTTACATGTCATTCTACAATACAGGATCAACTTCATGGCACCCCGGGCTTGCCCATAATTGCCCCGAATGTTCACTAAGGAATGTTTCTTAGTTTGGTTGCGCTAAATACTGCCATTCTGTACTGCTGGACATAAAAGCAAGGGCCATGTTATGTGTATGCTGACCGTTCTGTTCTGCTGGACATAAAAGCAAGGGCCTGTTGTATGTACACTGACCTTTCTGTTCTGCTGGACATAAAAGCAAGGGCCTGTTGTGTGTACGCTGAAAACAGCCGTTCTGTTCCGCATATTTTTATTTATTCGACGGATCAACATCATGGCACACTGGTAGTAATCCATTAGTGCTCCGTACTACTTCTAACTTAAGCCCGAGTCTGAAGAATCTCAGCACAGTGCACGAACTCTGTTAGCCACCGAGTATATTTTTAACTCAAAAGTGTGCCCGGGCAGCGCCGTTAGGCTACTCTTTTCGGTTTCCAACTGCTAGTGGATTTTTCTAAACGCGAGCAACAATACACACGGGCATCCGGTCTTACTACCCAGAGACCAGCGGAAATTACTAGAAGTCCACGTGAAAAAATCCAAGCCTTCACTGCGGCTTGAACCCAGGACCTCTAGCATTCGTTCTAGGCGGACACCATGCCTCGAGACCACGCAGCCCCTCGGGGATCCACATAGCCGCTACACAGTCAGCTAAAGTGAAGTCCGGTCGAGGCAGGAAATCGATAAACCTAGTTGTTACATCCAGGCTTCACGTAACCCCCCTCCCCTTCCCAATAATTATTTACGGGTACAAAGAGATCCCCTC
>CAJHNH020008555.1:0-117500 GCA_905116865.2 Candidula unifasciata | reverse complement strand
GCAGACCGTGATGAGAGCGACGTTCTGCAAAGGACCTGCTACATAATGATGATGAGGGTAGATCCCCTTTTCTATGGCGTTCTGATTTTGCTTACTGTGACCAAATAGAAGTTAAATAACAAAAATATTGTTGTTCGGACATCTATCTATTAGAATGCCAGACATCAGTAGTCTCTGGTGAAATACTGAATCAGTGCTTTGAAGTTTCAGACCGGCACACGAGTACACACACATGAACATACACACACAGTGTGATCACAGGACAGCTGCCTATTCCTATAGCATTCTGGTGTGTGTGTGTGTGTGTGTGTGTGTGTGTGTGTGTGTGTTGTTCATCCCACGCCAGCACCATACAACAAGCGAACAACACCCGGTGACACAAAGTGCCACAATTTGGATGAGGATCGCCCAGACATAAGTCCCAGAAACCCCGTTTAGCCGTTAGGTTATTTCAGCCCAACTCGACCCCCACCCCCCCCCCCCCCTCGCCACTACAGCCGGGTGGGGCTTTGAAATAACGAGAAATTGCATCCCGTAATGGGACGGGAGAAGTATGGCATTCAGCTTTTGCTTACTGCGATCACATGAGGAGCTAAACAACATAAATACTGCTGTTTGGACGGACCTGTTCACGTTTCACTTTCTCAGTCTGATCTAGGTCAAAGGGTGTCATGTTGTACTGCTTTCTTAGACATATGCTCAGGCTGTGGGTAGAGGGTTTGGGTTAGGTCCAGTTTTAGATGTTCTGTGATCGTTGAAAGCTGTGTCGTCGTGTAGTAAAGAACATGCTACATCGGCGCTGATGTAACTGGAGGCAAAACAAGTGATACCCTTCTGACGTAGCGGAGTCTGAGAAAGAATGAAGTTCAAACTGTGTGTAAATGGGCTGGAAAACGTGAACAGGACAGTTTGGATATCTGTCTGTTAGAATGCAGGATACAATGTATTATTTCATTATTATTGCGCAACTAAAACAAGCAAATAAGGGAGTGGGGCGCTAAAGATGCCTAAACTCCCTCCCAGATGCCATCGCCTATGTTCTTATTGACTGGCACCTTTCCGTCTTTCCAGACAATAGTGTTATATTTCACTACGAGGAGGCGTGAGAGTTACCGCCTATAGCGAAGGCGAGTGTGACTAGTAAGACCCGCCGGAATCATCATAAAGGGACTTGATTACCTTTTTTTTCCGCCGCACTGACATATTTATCACCTTTGGTCTGGTATGCCTTCATTCATCTTGTTTGCTTTATCTACCCTCATTACATCTATCTATGCATGTATCTTTGATATTTGATTAAATGAACTTCCACATCCTGTTCGCATTGTTACTAGCATATTACCCAGTTGTCTTTAGTAGCATTTAAGTGCATTATAAAGGTTAAAGGTCATAATATCCACGAGATGTCAGTCTCTGGGTATATGATCTATTTTCGTCCTTTTTAGGACGAAATATTTTGTCATTTGAAGCCCCACTCTGGCTCTTGCCAGGGGCCGCAATATAGTCAGGCCATACATATTGCCAATTGTCTGAACGCGGTTTCTGAGACTTCTCCACGGCGATCCTCTTCCACATGGTGGCACTTTGTGTCATCGGGTGTTTATCGCTTGTGTGATGTCCTAGTGGGGAAGAAAGTCAGTCAGTCAGATGTCAGTCTGCAAATATTTCTTGCCCTTTTTAGGATGAAACTTTTAGATGGAATCGAACCCGGCATCCCGGTATTACGAAACGTTCGAATCGATTTAGCCACAAAGCCGTGGTGTTATGACAGTACTCATGTTTAAAATATAACATAGCTGTGTGTTTGATGAAGTATACTTCTGTCTTATTATTCAGTCCACGCTGCCTCTTTTGCGACGTAGACAAGGGATCTTTAAGCCGGTGGATTTAGGACAGCGAGGTCGTGCTTTGGTCAAGAACTACAGGAAGTTGTTTCGGAAAACTCTTTGAACACAGCAAAATTGTCCAGTGACCATTAATATCTTAAAACCATCGTTTTCTCGAAATACTGTATTCATCAACAGCATCTTATCGTCATGGTCGTTTTCTTTGTTATCCTTATCGTTGTCATCATCATTATTATCATTATCCTTATATCATCATAATCGTGAACTTCGCAGAAAGTTATGTTCTGGTAGTTCGTCGACTTCCGGACTTAAGCCTTGTTCCAGAACTTGAGTTTTGCGTGCACATACGTTTTATAGATCTGCATTATTCAAGTGGAGACAGGACACAGTGGTCTTCGAGCACACTTGTACATGATAGGCATAAAAGAATCTGCTGCCTGTGATTGTGGAGCAGAAAGACAAACCCCAGTCCAGAGCACATACTACAGTACTGCCCTAACCTCTCCCAGCAAAGAATGTGGATCTGGCCCAAAGGAGCCACATTGCAAGAGAAGCTATGGGGGACCGGTAGCGACCTTAAACGCACAATCCTATTTGTGACCCAGACGGGACTCAATGTTTAGCATGACTGATGTCGAACGCAGAAGAAGAAGAAAAGTGGAGACTGTTGGTTCCGTGCCTTTCAGGCAGGTGCACTCTGACTTCGAAGGAACACAATCGATAAGTCTAGTTCTACTACATGCTAAACAGTGGGCAGTTAGTCTATCGTCGTTTTCATCGTCATAATCATCGTCGCAGTTGTCATCATCACCACCATCATCGTCACCACCATCATCGTCGTAGTCGTCATTGTAACCACCATCTTCAACGTAGTCGTCATCGTCACCACCATCATCGTCGTAGTCATCATCGTCACCACTATCATCGTCGTAGTCCTCATCGTCACCATTATCTTTGTCGTAGTCATCATCGTCACCACCATCATCGTCGTAGTCATCATCGTCACCACCATCATCGCTATAGTCGTTATCGTCATCACCATAGTCGTCATCGTCACTACCATTATGGTCACATCGTCGTAGTTGTCATCGTTACCACCATCATCGTTGTCATCGTCACCACTATCATCGCTATAGTCGTTATCGTCACCACCATTATGGTCATAACCATTGTCGAAGTTGTCATCGTCACCACTATGATCGTGATAATCATCGTCGTTAGTAGTCGTCATCGAAACCACTATCATCGTCACCCCCATCATCGTCATAATCATCGTCTTAGTCGTAGTCATGATCGTCACCGTCAACACAATAATCGTCATAATCATCATCTTCACCACCATCATCTTCACCACCATCATCGTCATAATCATCATCGTCATCATCAGCATCATCATCATCACCACCATTATCGTCTCCACCATCATCGCCGTCAATGGAGTTGTAATATTCCTCATAACTATCGTCGTTGGTATCATCATTGTGTCATCAGCATCGTCGCAATTGCGTTTTTCTTCGTCATCATCGTCCTCATTGTAATATTTAGTCATTGTAGTATTCATCACAAACGTCATCGTTGTCAGCAATGTCGTCGTCGTCTCTGTTATCGAATCGCAGGTATCACAACAGTTATTCTCAAATCTCAGTCTTTGAAAGCCCAGATTGCCAGGACAGACTTGAAAAATGGAAGATTGCAGCATCTCTAAAATCATCATCTGTGGTAAATTACAGAGGCATAAAAGATGACAATTTCAGCCTCCAATACAGTATAAACGTGTGTTGAATCGGGGCATTGACGTACATTCAGGGTGTCAGCTTGTCATGGACCATGCTGCAAAAAAAGGGGGGCAGGGGGAGAGTTAAGAAGGTAAAAGGAACAAAGGAGAAAATAATAATAGATAGGTCAGGAGCTGAGAGTCTCAGAAGAAGCACTCTAAATGCACGCGGTGGCAACAATCGATCTGAAAATGCTCTAATTCAGGAAGACATTTCCTGGCGCTAGGGGGGTCTTGCTAATCACACTAGCCGTCGCCTTGGGCAATGATTCCCACGCCTCCCTGTAGTGAACTACAGGACTATCGTCTGAAAATAAAAACAAGCTGCCAACAACAGTTCTAAATTGCTTTATGAATGGTTTGAAGCCCATAACAGCGTCGAAACGGCCTGTTGCTGAATCAGCCCCAAGTTACGGAATTGGGAAACTGCCCATAAACAAATTAAAGCACAGGTGCTGACTTGCTCTATCTACCCTGGTAGCTTTTCCATTATGGGGGATTACGTGTAATTGACATTATATGTTAAGGGTGGTAGAGAACTGAGATGTTTGGTTCTGTGCCAAATGGGTCTCTAGAACTGCTGTAACTTTGATGTGTATCTTGCTTGCAAGAAGTTAACTCAAACAAAAGACTACTGATTCCCCACATCAGAAGCATTCAATTCACACACCTAGGGCACATTATTCTGTGGGGGGGGGGGGGGCTGATAACAGGAAACATAGATTACAACAGTAGAGAGGAAGGAGGAGGAGGGAAAGTGAAAGAGAGAGGGAAGGAGAGAGAGAGAGAGATGGGATGTGAGAGAGAGTATGTGAGGGAGAGAAAGAGAGAGATGGAAATCTAACATCGTGACAGGGAAGAATTTGTGTATCAGAAAACAATGAAAAACGACTGGACGTACAGTTGCCTAGGAAAACCACAACAGCCTAAAAAATGCTGGAGTTGATTCTGCAATGTCCTGTAGAGGTTATGCAACTAACCAATGTATTTATATATATACAATTATTGCATTCAAACGATCCGATAATATTTTCAGCGGTTGTTTCATAAGCGTTGTACCTAATAAGGTTGATAAATGAGTGAGGTCAGCATATATATATATATATATATATATATATATATATATATATATATATATATATATATATATATATATATATATATATATATATATATATATACACACACACACACACACAAAGACATTTCCGACATTTTGTCAACACTTCAGTGATGACACCAGGGAAGCCCACAACACCTATTCCCCCGTATTTCTCATGCTTCTGTTTACAGTAGGGGTCAACGAAGTATGGGTAGATTTGATGAAGGTGAAGGTTAGGTATAGCAGCTTGTTCTGCTGATAATATGGTTTTAATTTTGAAGTATTTTGTGGAGACAACTGCCCGCATCAACTAACTCACCTCCTCTCGATGACCTCCATGTTTGTCAGTCCAAGGCCACTTATCCAACACACTCGCTGTTAATCTCTTTACCAAGGGCCACTCCAACATATGGACGCGAGAAAGTGAAGGACGGGTCCCCTACCTCAGGACATTTCAGGTAACAATGGTGATTATGAATCACCCGAAGACCAGTCACGTGTCGCACGTCTCGTGTCGTTTGGTCACATGACAGGCATTCGACGGGTATTAGAGGCGATGAGAACACGCTGTTTCTCAGTTTTGATCAGACAATTGATGAAACAAGTCCTCGACAAGATGAAGTTGGTATTGCTACTGTTGTGCCTGGTACTACACAGTGCTGTGTCTACCCCGACCCGATATGAGCCAAACTGGGAATCCCTTGATGCTCGACCTTTGCCAGGTATGCATTTATTTAAATTCATTTTTAAACTAAATCAAAAATAATCAGTTGACTGCTAAATGACAATTTAAAAATATGTAATAAAACTTTTACAATCAGGAAATTATAAAACCTCCACAGCTCGATAGCCTATAAAAATCGCTTTCCAGGTTCAAACTCAAACCATGTAAATATGGCCACAGTATTTCTCTCCAGAAAGCAAAGTAAAATTTATAAGATTATTTTTTGTTTGTTTAATAGGCACTCTTGCTTTGTCATCTCAAAAGATCACAAGATTTCTGGATTAGGCCTGTGTTCTTTTCTCATGCGATGAGGTCAAGCTTTGTGGGTATTTCTTTTTGACATTTCCTTGCTCTATTTCCATCAGTATTACTGGCTGTCGTTGTTGTTTTTAGGCACCTCTGATAGTTGCCTTATGCATTTGTACTTTACATTACTTTACATGTGCAAGCTTCAAGATTTTTCTGGGACTGACGAAGTTTACCAGTTGTTAAATGGTACATATATTTTGTGGGATTTCCACTGGCACAGGAAAAGAGTAGTTATAGAGTGACCCAACTGCAATGATTTTGAACCTTGATTAACAATTAACATGATTTCAAACTTAATTTTCTTTATAACATGCATGTTAAGTATTTTTTTTTTTACATCTATGTCCTCAACTTAATTTGTTGTGTCCCATCAGTTTCTTGAAGTGCATCTTCGCCTGCCCGTGATTTTCTTTGCATTTTTCTTAGAAAAGTAAACCCGCTGTCAGTAGACTAGATGTTTCTCATCTGATTCAACATCAGACTTCTCATTGCACTTCAAGTATATATGTTGAACAGGCATTGGGAAATAATGCAATGCCTTTCATATTTCCTTCAGCACCTGTAATTTACAGGTATTTCCAGTGTAAACAATTTGATGTTTCACAGCTGTTTGATTTACTCGTTCTTAATATATTTTTTATTAAGTGGATCAAGAATGCTGAAAACCCTGGACACACCATGATCAATAATTTCTTGCACATACTAGAAGTTCTCAAATATGGTTCTTATATTGATACAGTTTATAGTTCTTCTGTATTCTTTGAAACCTAGCTGAACTTGTTTTTTATATTCCAATTTCCTTTCCTTGCTGTTCGTGATTATTCAAAGAATATATAAGCATAATGCATCAGCGCAGTAGTATAACAGTTAATGCAGATTTTAACTTAAATGCCATTATTACATGGAATGCATACTTCCTAGTTTAATATACACACATCCACCTTATGTTAAATGAGCAGAAGCATGGTTTTACTTTGCAGTATGTGGCCTCTTGTTAACTTTTTACAGGGAGTATCGTTAGCAAGGTGGAGAATACTCCAGATAAAATACATGTTATTTGCATCAATGTATGTTGAAAGATGGATAAGTTCTGAGTGAATTAAACATGAGTATTGAATTTATTTGTAATTTCAATCTACAGAATGGTATGATGATGGAAAAATTGGAATCTTTATTCACTGGGGAGTTTTCTCTGTCCCTGCATATGGAAGTGAATGGTTCTGGTTTCAGTGGTTGGATGAAAAGAGATGGTACCTTCAAGATTTTATGAAAGATAACTACGCGCCAAGTTTCACATACCAAGACTTTGCTCCCATGTTCCATGCTGAGTTTTACGACCCAGACCATTGGGCTGATGTACTCCAAGCTTCAGGAGCAAGGTATGAATTCAGTCTGATTTGTATTTATCATTCGCCCTTTGCTCAACCAATGCTTACTTTATAGGTAGACAACAAATCAAATGATTTGGCCATGTAACAAGATTGGCATTAGATAGTGCACCATAGAGGAGCAATGTTTTACAACAGTTTTACAGCTACAGTGGTAACGAAGAGGTCAACAACGCAGATATACCTCCGAAATATCAGACACACTGAAAAGTACTTTACATGAAGTGAACAGAAGGGTCCGTTCTAGAGATTGCTTCCTGCCCTGAGTCCTGAGGTATTCCAGGAGTAGAGAAGATTCACCCTTAAAAGGGTGGTTGACATGTGTTATGGTTTACAGCTAGTCTGCAGTATATGCACCTTTCGACCCACAACATCCAATTGCATTGAATCCTTAGTCACTCTTTACAACCGGTTGTGGGGTAAAGAAAGAAGATGCACCAATCAACTCCGTGTATGGGGAGCATGAGACCCTAAAATGGCTGCTGCATTGCAGGATGGAGCATGAATGGGTCAGATCGATATGCTTAGGATATCAGCACGGACAAGTAACATGCTCGTTAAGGAGCAGTGTCTTTTTTTTTTTCCTGTTTTACCTAAAACCCACCCACCCCTTGACATGAGCTACCAAACTGACCCTGCCTTAGGGCATAAATTAAAGGCAACAGATGTGTCCACATTACCCATCTAGCACTTGTTAGGCTTTAACCCTCTTAGCACGGACGGGCCGATTATCGGCCGGCGGATGTCTGGCCAAAAACACGGAACGGCCGATGATCGGCCCGATCGTGTTTCACCTCGAACCGCTAAGAAATCTCCTACATTGAAACACTGAAAGTGATTCATTTATATTAACTGCGGTATCAGCTTTACACATGGCGACTTTCGAGTGTTTGGTATCGAAGTGAAAATTGTTGTTGAATTTTTTAGTGACCTGAACCGCTAAAAGTATGTCTGACTTGTATGTTTCTGCCCCTAAACTTGATGTTGATAAAACATTTGAATCAAGTGATGACACTAATTCTGTTGATACTGATGCAGGATTTAGTGTTAGTAGTAATAGTGGGAATCAGATGGGGACGCTGTTGTGTTCAGACCACAGCCCAACCATGGCTCAGGGTATATCCCCCGAAGGTGTTGACACCCGCCACATCCATTTCTAGTGCTGACTGATGGTGAAAAACACATGTCACCTAAAGATATTATTGCTGTTTCACATATATATACCTGTTTTTGACTATTGAATTGCTTACAACATTTGTAAAAAGGGCCTCAATAAAAAGATTTCAAATAAAAAAAAAATTTGCTTTTAGTTTTATGTTTCAAGCATTGAAGTTGAAAATTCAAATTCATATTTTCTATTTTTAGATATGCAAATGAGATAATTTGCATATACATCAATTAATTTTAACGATATTGTGAAAATCACGAACTTCAATCTATATCCTTCAAATAGATATATTATTTCATAGGGGTCAGAATAACAGAAATCTGTCAAAAAAATTAAAGTAATAACCAAATTCACTGAAGAAATGCTCCGTGTTTTTGGCTAGACCTCTGAAAAACTTCCCGTGCTAAAAGGGTTACAGAAATTAAGTTAGCACAAAATTATTCCTACACATCGACCCGTCAAAATTATTCCTACACATCGACCCGTCAACAGTTTTTTTTTTAATGCGTGAAAAATTGTGTACACATATATATGAGTATTGTCTTGTAAGGCCCACAATTCAACCCCTCCACCCCCACAGCCCCTTTTCCCATTTGGTTATCTTTTTATTCCCACCCTCTAAAACTCTTATAATTAATTGTTTCTATTTCAGTTAAATAAAGCTATTATTTTTATATTCTAAGTGCACAGTGCATGGCTGATCTGGCCTTCAGTCTTAGCTGCCAGCTAGAGGGAAGCTCTGACATGCAGACAGGCAAGAGAGGGGGTCGTGTCATTTTTGCAAACAAATGGTCTCTTTAATACTGGGGGGGGGGGGGGGGGGGGGGGGGGGGTTTGGAAAACAGAAGTATATGTGCAAAATAATGGAATTAACTAGCATTTACTGTTACTTTTATATGGGATATGTCTCTTGTTTATTTCATTTCATCTGTATTTCTGTACTGTCTGCTCCTATTAGCTACACATGTTTTAATCATGTTTTTTTTTCTCTTATTTGGTTGCAGCCATGTGGTGTTTGTAGCCAAGCATCATGAAGGTTACACAAACTGGCCCTCTAAATTCTCATTCAGCTGGAATTCTGAAGATGTTGGACCAAAGAAGGATTTAGTTGGTTAGTTATACATTTTTCTCCATCTTTTTATAATAGCAAGGCCTGGGTTTGAATACAAATGTTTCTGTTCAGCGCAAAATTACAATTGTAAACTTATTTTTAGAAAAGTGATACCTCAGGTGGAATCTCCAGTAAGGTGCAGAACAATGTTTTATGTTCGGAGCATAAATAAAATTCCAAACTTCAACAGATCATGATAATAATGGTTACTAGCCATATGGCCCTAAACCTTTAAAGACCAACCCTCCAACCCGGTCTACACCACTGAAAAAATGTTAATGCAGGCAGTAAAGTCGGTTGTTATTCATGTAGTAACTTACTTTACTTGAACGTGTCTTTAAATGCAATAACTGTCACATTTGTTTTGTTTTGTTCAATCTTAACATATTTAAACATTACTCATTTGCAAAATATTCAGTATATTTTAAGATGATTGGATAGGCTCGGCTAAGTCAAGTCTATTCTTTCTCAGATTTTCCTATTTTCAACTATTTTTCAACTCAGAGAAACGAAATGAAGTAATGTGGTTACATCAGGATTACCATATTCAGCCCTTCTTGGTAGTGGTGCAGACCCCAAAGAAAACAAGAGTTGTGGGGGAGTCTCAGTCCCTTTGCAAAATGTTTATGAGGAAAAAGGGGAGGGGGTGGGAGGATAATTGATTGGCAAATGAATATAAAATACATTTGAAATATGAAATGTAAAAATAAATACTTGAAACTTCTATAATGGTTTGTTTGATATAGGGAAGGGGTTACTAAGCTCTGAATAATTTATTGCAAAAGGGGGAGGGTGGGGCTCAGCCCCCACTGCTTCTGGGATTTAGTTAGAACATAGTGTATATTGCTATATCAGGCTGTGGATAAACTGGAGCTTATTAGTGCATATTTACAAACTCTGTAAACCTTGTTCAATCCCCAGTAGTAGTTGAATTGATTTCCCCTGAATATAGCAGCTACAGTTTTTTGTGAATCAGGAATGAGTGGAACAGCTCTCTGTCATTTGACTGTCCTCTCTCGGCGGAGCTGTGAAGTACTTTGTGGCCACACCCAGTCGACCTGACAATTAAGTTTTAGGGAGTCTGAGATGCCTTGAGATGACATCCCAGTTTATGGCCCACAGCGGATTGAGCCCATAGCCAGAGATCACTGAAGGAATTTTTTTAATCGTAGGGCCAACCTAAAATCATGATATGGAAACAGATAATTTTGGGGGAAATATTTAGGAAGAAAGGAACTGATCAATCATCCTTGTCTGTTTTATCATGATTTAACTCTTTCAGTACCAAACAGTGCACCGTGTGTGTCTGGATTGATTCATGTACACGAGGCGGAATATGATACACTGTGCACATTGTATGTTTAGTCATGGGACAGGAAAAGACACGCTAACACACCCATCTCCTACAAGGGTTTTGTATATTTAGTTCATGTGGATGTTGTATACCCATGATTTTGTTGCTGTCATAACTGCCTTATTTAGACATCAGCTATAACATCCTGGGACTGAAGGAGTTAAGTGTTCTGATCTAGCAGTTTTTGTGTGTGTGGGACAATGCTTGCTGATGAAGTGTTGGGCCGCACATCCCCACCTTCCACAACACCAAACTGCAAAATGATGATTTATTCACATACTAGGTTAGTTGCGTATTCTTTACAGGACGTTGCAGAACCAACCCTAGCAGCCCCTGGCTGTTGTGTGGTTTCTCTAGGCAAATTTACGTACAGTAGTTATTCACATACTAGAGGTTTAAATTATATCTCTTCGTATTTTAATATCTTCTTCTGCATTCTCTATTACAAGGCGGTCAGCGTGCAATGATGATCCTAATTTTTCTTTACATGTGGTTTGGTATTTTTCTTTAAGGTTTGTTGGCAGACGCTGTACGTGCAAAAACCAATCTCAAGTTTGGTCTCTACCATTCCATGTTTGAGTGGTACCATCCTTTATTTCTGCAAGATCAAGCCAATGGCTTCAAAACACAGGATTTTGTCCAGGTAAAGAACATTAGAAGTCGGTTGTGAAGGAAGTGGAAATCAAAGGGGAAACTGAATAACCCCTGATTTTGTGGAAAGAAATTACTTTTTCATGTTCCAACAGCTGTAAACTCTGGGGAAAAGTTCTGATTATTCATCCGCTTGCGGAGTCTTGTTCCTCAGTATGAATTTTGAATGCAGACTGTTGGTTCCTTGCCTCTCAGGCAGATATACTCTGACTTTGAAGGAAGCACCTAATTATAGTCAACTCTGACAGCATGCTTTTTAGCAAGGCAGTTGGTCTCTTCTAGCATTTATGAATCAAACGAGACAGACGAAACAGTAAAAACTTTCAAGGCATTATGTGACAATAGACCAGTGCTGGGCCATTACCAACCTCCCGCCCTTCCACAACATTGTCAGAATGATTTATTCACATACTAGAGATTTAAATTATATCGGTCTATATTTCTGTTTATTTTATCTTCTTCTGCATTCTCTATTGCAAGGCGGTCAGCATGCAGTTCACAGCTAGGCTGTGATGTCATCATCTTATGTCCCAACATAATTGATTTCAACAAATCCTCCGCTAGTTGCCTTTTGTGACATGCTTGTTATTAAGCAGTGGGTCCATTTTATGTTCTTGTTCCCCCCCCCCCCCCCCCCCCCCCACCTTTTTTTTCCCTTAACCATGAGGATTCAGAATCTATACACAGGGATCAATATACACGTGAGTGCATAACTTACCCCAAAAACTTAACACTTTATTGGAACATAACATGTTTTATTTTGCTTTCTTTAAACAGGCCAAAACCATGCCAGAACTTTATGAGCTTGTAAACAAGTATAAGCCAGAGATTGTTTGGTCTGATGGAGAATGGTTGGCTACAGATCAATACTGGAACTCCACTGAGTTTATTGCCTGGCTTTATAATGACAGGTAACTATAGAAATTCTATCTTTATATATATATATATATATAATATGGGAGAAAAGGATCAAAGTATGTCATGTGCCTCCTAGAAGACATGGGCCTGTCTTTCCCATTTTGCTGGTTACATTTAAGGGGTCGGATCCATGATATCAAATAAAAGATTTCAACTCTGGAATGCGATCTTTTTTATGATCTTCTTTTTTGTCATTTCACTGACATGTTACGGTTGTAGATTCTCCTGTGGCTTAGCTGATGGATTTGTTCATCTTTTTGTAGGTTTCAGAAACACCATTCATCCTTCTTTCTTGGCCTTCATCTCACCTTCTTTCCAAATGTTCTGCTGTAAAAAGTTTCAAATGCAGTTTGGTCTGGCCACATTCCCATTAGAGGGCTGAACCATTTCATTCTTTGTCTAACAGTATAATAATTCAGACATTGTTTTGTTTCAACTTTCTCTCTAATGCTTGTATTTGTAATCCTGTTCCTTGTTTTTAATAGCCTCACAAAGGTTGCAAGAAAAGTTCTGTTCTAGTGCCCTACTCATTATCCATGTTTAGCACTGCAGTAGGTGTGACACTACATGCCTGGCAAAAGTATCTAGGGTATAATTATCCTTTAGTCACATCAGTTCCATCAGACAAAATGGCTGTTGGGTTCCTGCAGGAGAGTAAAGATTAAAATGACCACAGAAACATAACAAGCCTCTCCCCTAAAAGTGACAAGTTGTATCGTAACAATGGAGAAGGCCTAAGAGTATGTAACTTCAAGTATGTTCTGGTAGTGCAGTCAGTCTTATTTACATATGCACGTTCACAGTGTTTAGTCTCTTTCAGCAAAATGTATGTATTACGGGTGTACCTGTATTACACTGCCAGAATACATTTCTTGTTCAGAGTTTGAGAGCTACCATGGTATGTGAGTAGTTTGTCCCCTCAATGATTGCAGTTTAAAGGAAAAGAATCCTGGAATCCCTGCTCACTCGTGTAGCTGTTATATTGGGTGCCCCTCACGATTACATAGTAACCCAAGGTCCAGAATGGGCAGGGTGTATGTACTGAGAGAGCTAGCTTTAATGTCAAGGGTACTGGGCACCCTGTATGCTGTAACAGCAAGTAAAGGACCCTTTCCTACATCTTTAGGCATATTGGGCTAGATCTATATTTTATAGACCAATAGGCACTTGATGTTGATGTGGTCAGCATCATGCTAGCCACATTAACTTCCCAGGACTTTACCTGTTACAGATTCAAGGTTGGGAGCAAAGGTCATTTTTTTTAGAGACAAATGTGGGCTCTGTCAGGACCTGAACACACAAACTCTGTATGCTGTACCAAATTTAAAGAACATAATTGAGTCATTTAGCCGACTTGTTACAGCAGACTGAGAGACATTACAGATAAATGCATGCTAAGCTGTTATTGTATTTCAGTCCAGTGAAGGACACTGTGGTTGTAAATGACAGATGGGGAAACAACACTCGCTGCGCCCATGGAGGATTCTGGAATTGCAAAGACCATTATGTCCCAAGTACGTTAACAATATTAAAATTTGCACTTTTTCTTTGACAACTCCTCTCTTCCCCCCCCCCCCCCCCCCCCCCCCTTTACTCCCAGAAAAATATTTCTTATTTTGTATCTTTGTAATGTTGTTCTTTATAGTTCTGTTTTTAAACATTGTCACTTAGTAGACTACCATGTTGTTGTTATTCCAAGAAACTTACAATGAAGGCCAAAAAAAAAACAGATCTGATAGTGATGCCCCCACCCCAGGCAGATCACAAAACCTGATCTGGGGAAGAGAACGACTGAGGAAGATTTGCTAATAAATAGCTTCTTGTCTAGTAAGCTGAAATATTTTGCCATATCAAGCACCTCAGCAGACTAGAAAAAAAAAAATAAAGCAGAAGGCATGGTACCAGGAAGGAGGGGCAGGGGCTGATGCACATGATGTGCACAGGAATTAAGTTTTCTTGGATTTAAAAGTACATGAGGTAGGAGAGCTGGCGAGGGATGAGTGTCTTTTCAGGCATACTGATGACATTTTGCAAAGGACCTGGTAAAAGGTTGATTTCATTTAGTGATTTCATTTTATGCCAAGAATTTTTCTGATTCATGTTTAATAAACAAAATGGTGCAAGAATCCCTTCAAGCCGTTGGAATATCCGGCGTATTACTGATACTTCTATAGACCAGGTGACACTTGATGGCTGATGTGGGCAACCTCACATTGACTGCCTATGCTTGCTGGCATATTTCTGGGTGGGAGCCTTAAGTCAGTTATAAAAATCCAGTGTTCTGGATTTGAACACTTTTATCCTGGCAGGCGTGGCGTGTCTAGCCATTGCTACCCTAGGCTATTGATTCAGATTTGCAACTAGAAATAACCCACTGAATGTTCGGCTGGTACTATTTTTATTTTGGGAAAGCATTAAAAGTGTTAGTATTATGTACTTTATTTGTTTTAGACTTCATATTCTTTTCTTTTTAAGTTTTTAAAATTCAGAATTGGGGGGAGGGGGAGTTTGGATATTTTGTTTTAAAAAGTCTCTGTACAAATTATTTGCCCTGTTGTCCTGGTTAAATAATTTATAAAATGTAACGTCTTTTTCTAGGTACACTTGTACCACACAAATGGGAGAGTTGCTTGACTATTGATAGGAAGTCATGGGGATACCGAGCAGATACTGTACTGGAAGATGTTTACACAATTGAAGAACTAATAGATGAGGTGATCTTTACAATCAGGTCAGCCATATTGTAAATCTATTTAAAAGTAGTAATAGTATTGATTTCAACAAGTTTGTGTGCTTTAATTTAGCCAACTTTGTGTGTCCATTATTATCCATTTTTATGAAGCTGCTTTTACCAGCTGGAGTAGCGAGACAAGATAACCATGCAAAAGTCAAACGTTGTTACATCAGCTCGAACAGGATGTGACTTGTCAAGCCATTTGCCTCTACATCAAAAAGTTGTTGGTTGGTTGCATAGGCATAATTGGTTATAGAGTGCAGTTTTTATGGTGATCTCTGGGGAGTCGTTGCTGAAGCTGTGCAGTTTGTGCTTTGTACAGTGCCCATAACAAGTGGCTAGTCACTCTGCAAGGAGACCAAGCTGTATGAGATACACATTGCAGTGAAGTCAATCCTTTTGACTTTAACTTTGCCTTCCACATCATTGAGATGTACACTTTTTTTTTTATGTATGCAAGCTTTTTCAATGCTGATGATCTGAATGACTGATGATTATACAGATAAAATCAAGACTTCCAAGACCGTTCGTCGGAGGATAGCCTGTAATTATTATTATAATCACCACAAACAACCTGCAGCTTGACGTTTGTGTGAATGCAACTCCCCGTGGGTTGCAGATGTGATTTGTTCACAAACTACAATTTCTGAAATCTTCTCCTTGGCCACTTTTCTGTTGCGGCATATTATAACAAACCTCTTTATTTCACAGCAGAGACAGTCTCTTCTCTGATTAGGCCAACTGCATGCACTTTCCCCTTCTTGGGGCCACTCATGCTCACCTTGTGTGCATTTAAAATCTCTTATTTCATATGAAAGAAAAGGGGAATCTGAAAGCATATCCTTAATATGCCTTAGCTTCGTCTTTGTTCACCCTTGGAGTAGCTGGCTGATTGTTTTGCAGTTTATAGCTATATCCTCCGCCTTTCAGATTATCTCATTTCAGCAAAACTACAATTGCTTTGCCTTTTACAAAATGCTGGTTAAAGTGTAATAGGATTACAACTCCTCTCCCTTTACACCCCCCCCCCCCCCCCCCCCAAAGGGGTCCTGTAATCTGACCTTTAATCTCTGTCTTGATAATTTTGCCTTTAAACATCTGTTTGTTGAGACAAGGTGTTCATATTTTTCTTTGCTGTTTATTACTGAGAATATATTTGTTTTCAGTCTTGGTGGAAACATCTTGATTAATATTGGCCCTACTTCTCGTGGAGAAATTCCTCCTGTTTTCGAAGAAAGACTGCGCCAGCTTGGAAAATGGTTGAAAGTCAACGGAGAAGCCATATACAAAACCCATGTATGGTCAAATCAGTCAGATATTGTTGCTAAGGATGTCAGGTGTGTATTTTTGTTTACTCATACTTAAAACTTTTCTGTATTGTATTAAGTTTTATCGTAATCGCTGAGGCTTGGGCCTGTTGAAATATTTATCTTCATAAAAGATTCAATATTTACTTTCACAAATCATAGATTTAACAAAGAATTCTATTAATTTATTAACATGATGCTTTAAAATAACTGATGTAAGATCAATACAACTGGCAATGATGTGCTGGCCACTTCCTAGGCTTCTGCTGCCAGATTTAGCCCGTGAGCTGCCAGTTAAATAGCCCTGCCCTCCTAAACTATAGCTTATTTAGCTCATACCTAAAACCAGCACTGGCTCACTATCTATTCCTAAAGACAACAGTGGCTGCATTGCAACCATCCTCATTTGAAGGGACAGCATATTTCTTGTCCATTTGGGTCAGGTGTTTATATATAGTAAATTGTTTTAATCCATTCTTAAAAGGTACAACTCGCTTGGGGACAGGACATTTCTTTCAGGCTTGGTTTAAACATTAATATATTGTGAAATAGGTTAGTTGTGTATCCTTTGCAGGACGTTGCAGAACCAGCTCCTGGCTGTTGTGTGATTTAAGCAAATTTATGTCCAGTAGTTTTCCTTGCTTTCTGGACAATCGACTTCTTGATACCACTGTTGAAACCAATGCAAGGCTCATGGCTTGCAGCTGGAATCGAACCCGGCATTACGAAGCGTTCGCATCAACTTAGCCACAGAGCCAACTTAATATATAGTCAATTGTTTCAATCCACTCTTAAAAGGTACAACTCATTTGGGGACAGGACATTGTTTCATACTTGGTTTAAACATTAATATATAATAAATTGTTTTATTCCTGTCTTTAAAGGTACAACTCAGTGTGGGGACAGAACATTTCTTTCTTCTTTTTAAGCATTCCAGGCCCTTGCTGTTCATTGCTGCAGATATCACCCGCCTCCACCCATCTCTCTGGTTGGCCTTCTTTTTTTCAGTTTGTAACACTGCAGGTCTCTCTGGACATTATTTCGCTCGTCTTCTTGGTACATTTCTGTCATGCTTGATTGAAGTATAGTAAATCTTCTTCTTCTTTCGTTCACATGAAATAAATTGTCTATATCTGCAAAGCCGTCTCTTGTATGAATTTCACTGTCTTTTGTAATTCACTAAGCGGCCCGTAAAGTTTGACTTCCACAAGTGTCTCTTTTGGCCAAATGTTTTGCCTGAAAGCGTTGAATATGGGACAGTCTTGAAGGATGTGATCTGTTGTTTCAGGTGCCAGTCCACAAGTACACATGGCCGATTGGCCAATCTTAAATTTGTTGTACATGTGGGAGCGAAGTCTATTGTGCCCTGTTCTAAGGCGAAGGATAATAACTTGCTCTGGTCTGTCCATAATATGGTAATCATCTTGTGCCAGTTTCTGTGGCATTCTGATTGATTTGATCATTCTCTTCTTCTGTTGATAAGAGACTGGTATGTCAGGTTGTTCTTCAGTTGCACCTTCCTTAGCTAGTTTATCAGCTTTTTCGTTTCCGGAAACTCCACAGTGGGAAGGTATCCACTGCATTACTAATTTACAGCGGTTGCCTAGTTCGGATAATAGTGTCCGTATGCTTGGTAATTTTCCAGACTGGAGTGACTGAAGTACTGCTTTTGCATCTGTCAGGAATACCACTGGTTGTGAAAAATACCCTGTATTTAGTAGTTTCTCTACCGCTATCTTGATGGCTTGAACTTCTGCATCATAGTTGTGACAGTGCTTTCCCGTTGGTAATTTGGCTGTATTCCTGGTATTATTAGGATACTCAATGTACACTCCCGCACCTCCGTTTCTGACTGCGCTTTCTGCTGACCCATCTGTGTAAACACGGACCCAAAGGTTCTGCAGGTATTCATCATCAAGTAAACTGAGGGTGGCTGTTTTGCGCTGCACACTGTTTTGTTCTTCCTTGTCAAATACCCCTTTCACTTCAGTCTTGATGTGTATTGGAAACTTATACTCCTCTCCAGGGGTCCGTTCTGGGACAGCATTTAAGGATCTATCAGTTGCAGGTAAATCAGTGGTTTGTCTGCCGAGCTGTTTGGCCTGGTGGATAAAACTACTTCTCTTTAGTCGTCCCAAAGCTAAATTTTTGAATCTTTCATTCATAGGGTGACTGGGCATACTAAGAAACTTTTCTGCTTGTAAAAGCATCTTGGTGTCTCTGCGTTCACTTAGTGCTTGGGTCATCCCCATTTTCTCCATCACAGCTATAGGTGTTGATTTCATACTGCCTGTGGTAACTCTGAGTGCTTGATTTTGCACTTTGTCTAATTCTTGCAATGTGGTTTTTGATGCCGAACTCCATGCTGTTGATCCGTATTCAAGATGTGGTCGAACACTTTGTTGGTAAACTTTTCTAAGTATTTTCCCGCTAGCACCCCATGTGGTTCCACTTAGTTTTCTCAGAATGGCTACCCTCCTTCTGGCTTTGGTTGCTGCCTTGTTGATGTGTTTTCTCCATGTTAATCTATCATCAAACGTTACACCGAGGTATGTGGGCTCCTTATCCTCTCTCAGGGGTACTCCATTTATGTGCATGGCGCCTGATTTTTGTTTAGGAGAAAGGGTAAAGAGAGTGGTGCTGCATTTGCCTATGTTGATGCTGACACACCATTTGTCGGCCCATTTAGCCATTGCATCTATGGCTCTTTGTAGCAGTCTGGTGGCCACTGTCGCATTTTCATTTGTACACCAGAGTACCAAGTCATCAGCATACATTGCAGCTTTAATTCCATGGGGTAGTTCAGAAAGCAGGTCGTTGATATAGACTAGGAAGAGTGTGGGGGACAGGACACCTCCTTGTGGGACGCCATGGCGCAGCAAAACTTTCTTGCTCTTAAGTCCATCTATCTGTACTCGGGATCTTCTGTTATACAAGTATGCTTTGACCCATTTGTACATACTCCCATTCACCCTGCAGTCTCTGTTTCTTCAGTAGACCTTCTTTCCAGACCTTGTCAAGGGCTTTCTTCAGATCTATCCATGCCGTTAGCACTAGCTTCTTTTCCTGGAAGGCATCCTCAATTTCTTGTGAAAGGTAAGTTGTCTGGTCTTCTGTGGAGTAGCACTGTCTAAATCCTGCCTGCTGCGGCGTGAAAATGTTTTCACTTTCTAAGTACCATTGGAGTCTAAGGTTGACCATACGTTCCATTGTTTTACAGAGGCAGCTGGTAAGACTGATCGGTCTATAGCTGGAGGCATCAGAACTGTCCTTTCCTGGTTTAAGCAGAGGTATTGTGATTGCTTCTCTCCATATTTGAGGAACTTTGCCACTGGTCCAACGATGATTAAAGATCTGTAGCAGCTTTATTTTGGCAGTTGTTCCAAGGTTCTTGATCATTTCGTTGGTGATTCCATCAGTTCGTTGGTGATTCCATCAGTTCCAGGTGATTTTCCCATTCTCAGCTTTGATATTGCTAATTCTAACTCGCTGGATGTAAATGCTGCCACCAGTGCCTCAGGAATTATATCTTTTTGTCTTGTATGTTGTTTGTTTTCTTGAACCTCTCGCTGTTTCTCTGGGCTGACATTAATGTTGCTGTCTTTTGCAAAGGAATCTGCAAAGTGGTCAGCTGCCTGTTTTCTTGTTAGGATGGCTCCCTCTTTGCACAGTGCAATATAACCATTTCTCCCTGTATTCTCATCATTAATTTGCTTAATTAACCTCCACAACTTCCTTGTGTCTCTTTCAAAGTTTAGGGACTTTGTCTTTTCCTGCCAGCTTCTCCGTCTAGCCTGCAGTTTGGCTCTTTGAAATTTGGCCTTTGAATGTTGGTAGTTGTTAAACTGCTCTTGACAAGGTCTGGTCTCAGCCTGTTTTCTTTCTGTTTCCATATTGTTGTGCAGTTGCTCCAGATCGCAATTCCAGTACGGTTTGTATTGTTTACGCGCACCTCTTGGAACTGCTTCTAGGGCTGCCTGCAGTATGTGTTTGCTCAACTCTTGGACTACTTTTTCTACGTCGTTATCTGTGTTAAGATTTTCCAGCAGAATATTTGTGCGAAGCTGATATAACTTCCAGTCTGCCTTCTTAAAATTCTACCTTGGCAGTGTGCTGCTCTCTCTTACAGACTGGCTTTCGATAGTTAGAAAGACTGGCCGGTGGTCACTGCCTCCTAGTTGCTTCCCAACAGTTCTGGTAACATTCAGTTCCATGTCTGCTGAGTGAAAGGCTAGGTCTGGTGTCGAGGTGGTATGAGTATAGTAAATGTTTTTTCATCCTGTGTTTAAAGAGATGTCAGCTCTGTGGCTAAGTCAATGTGAACGCTTGATAATGCCAGGGTGCCGAGTTCGATCCCAGCTGCGGGCCATGTGCCTTGCGTTGGTTTTGACAGTGGTATCAGGGGGCCGACCGTCCAGAAAGAAATGGCAAACTACTGGACATAAATTTGCCTAGAGAAACCACAACAGCCAGAGGCTGGTGAGGTTGGTTCTGCCATGTCCTGTAAAAGGATAACTGTGTGGGGACAGCACATTTCTTTCATGTTTTGTTTAAACATTAATATATAGTAAATGTTTTTCATCTTATCTTTGAAGGTACACAGCACGAACTGAAGGAAATGCCACAACTGTGTATGCAATTCTGCCAGACTGGCCTGCCACTGGCAACATAACCCTGGGTAGTCCTATTGCCTCAGCCTCAACAAATGTCTCTCTGGTTGGATACCCTGGCAACTTCCAGTATACATCATTAGGCTCAGGTGGAATCACAGTGACCCTTCCACCAATCCCTGTCAGCAGAATGCCGTGTGAATGGTCCTATGTTCTTCGACTGGAAGGTCTTCAAAATCAGAAAACAGAGCTGGATGAATCTGCATATTCAAAGAATCTTCAGGCTTTAGAGATGAGAAAAGACTTTCCTATGCCCAAAGTTCCCTCATTCAGAGTAGTGTAAAACTATTCTATAGTTGTTGCATCTGTATTATTGTTTTTGTGAACTATTTTCCAGTTCTGACCATGTACAATTGGTTTCATAATTTTGCTATAACTTATGTATTACATAACTACCTCATCAGTGAATAAATTTGTTGTGCATCAATGCTTGTTAGTTGACTTTTTAAAACTATTAAATCTTAACACTAAAACTTTAACATTAAAACTGTAACAAACAGCAAATGTGACAGCAAAAAAAAAAAAAGCAATTAGAGGGCATAAATATCATTTCCCCAGTGGGACATTCATTTCTGCTGAGCATATGGGTTCGCACACTCTGCCCACCTACTCTTACTGGCATGGCACATGTTAATTACAGCTTACTGTAAGAAAAGACAATTTTGATTGCAGATGATGGGGGGAAAAAAATTGCAATGCTGCAAATAAAACAGATTTATAGTAAATGCTGGGGCGCAGGGGATCAAGGAATAAAAACAGATGTATATGAAATATTAACAAAATCATTAGAGAGCTGCTGCTATCAGAGTTCTTCTGGAGCTGCAGAGTTAGAATACTCATGCTGATTCAAGCATATAAAAGGATGCAGGAACTAATATAAACATTAGAAAAAATAAAATACTTAAGCAGCTTTTACTGTTACTATGGAAATATATATTATGCACTGAATCCCTCTCCAAGGACATTATTATCAGTTCTCGTTATGCCTAGTGGCACTTGAGGCTTGAGAGGACTTTCCATGCTTTATTGTCCTGTGCAATCTTCAGTGCAGTTTTCCATGTCAGATGCCGCACTCAGGTCACTTTCCATCGTTAGTCTCCATGTTGTTTTTGGGCGCCCCTGTTTTCTCTCCCTCTGGTGTCCATGTGAGCTGTTTTGGCAGGTATATCAGGATTCATTCTCATTAATGTGGCCAAGCCATTTCCATCTTCTCTTGGTTATCATACTGTCTAAAGTTTCTTGGTTTGTGACTTGAGTGCATCTATTGTCATCACTCTGCACAGGAAACTAGCTTTTAAATATGAACTGCAAGGCACAACTAAATTACTCCTCTTGAGTATTATGAATGAAACAAAAGTAGCCAAATAAATTTTGATTCCATTAACACAGCAGTGTTATAGATGCAGTCCTCTGGTTAAACAGTTGTTGGCTGAAACATATATAGTAATTCAGAACAATATTTATGTACACATTTTAAACTTCAAGAACAACTTCAAGAAATTACAACAAAAAAAGCTAATGATGTATTTTCCAGGTGTGTTATATTACAAACGAGACTTATTAATAACCTATACCAGGATCAAGAAGTAATGATCAGATAAGAAAATTACTCACCAAACATTTAAAATAAAAAATAAAAAAAAATTCTGCTGGTATGGGTACTGTCCTCTAGAATTAGTTTGCAGGACCCTTCGTCTGCGTCTTCTCAGTTCAGCTTGACTTATACAGTGACATATTTGCTGTTGTAGGCTGTATGTGATCCCAGGAGTGGGCACATAGCTGAATGTATTATAGGCTATTGGGAACTCCAGCAATGGACACATAGTTGAATGTGTCTGTTATAGGCAAAGTGATCGCCCCCCCCCCCCCCCCCCCCCCCCCCCCCCCCCCCCCACCCCCCCCCCCCCCCCCCCCCCCCCCCCCCCCCCCCCCCCCAGGAGTAGACATGCAGCCAAGTGCATCTTGTGAACTCTCATCCATGACAAGATCATTTTAGATTGTGCTGTCTTTGGAGACTATCAGTGGTATACTTGGCAGTATTCGCAAACAGAATTCATCGATCCCTAATTCTTTATCCTGATGTGTTCATCCATTAATAAATGATGACTTCACTATTAGAACCTACTTTGAGTAATATGTTATAGTGCTGATAGAGAGTGTTTGTGGTTGATACAAATTCTCACTTGTTCAGGGCTAGTTGTGGTGTTTTTGTGATTTTTGTACTCTTTACTCTCCTATAGGCACCCAGCAGTCATTTTCATCTGAGGGAATTCTTGTGTGTGTGGCTGAAGTATAATCATATCCTAAATAATTGTTGCTACCTACTGCATACTTCTTCTTGTTCCTGGTGGAGCATAGGCCCTCAGTGAACTCAAGCAAGGTTGTGCTATCCTTTGCTATTGCATACAGCTCACACTATTTCCTCCCCACTTCTTTTCAACTTCACTCTCTAGCTTCCTTCTCCATGTGTATTTTGGTCTGTCCCTGTAGGTTTCAATGCAAAGACATTCTAGTTATATTATTCTCATGTTTTCTCAATGTATCCTATCCATGCCAGCATCTTTTCTTCACTATTTCGTCCACTGGAACTTGTTTAGTTCTCTCCAAAAGCTCAGCATTAGTGATTTTTTTCATACTATATAATTCCCTCTAATCTGTTCAGGCACCAGTTAATATTTTTTAGCTTATTAGTAGATGGTTTAGTTGTTCTCTGTGTTGTGCTCCATACAACAGTACTGATTTGACATTTAAAAAAAAAAAAAATTCAAAATATTTTTTGACATGCACAAATTTCTGAGTGCAATGAAAGCTGCTCTTGCCTTTTGTATTCATATTTTATCATCTCTATCAATTCTCCCCATTTTTATCTACATTACTGCCCAAATAGATGTACGACTCCACATTTTGGAGTTGGATACCACTAAGAAAAATCACATTACTATTTGCCTGATTTATTCTCATTGTCTTTGTTTCTACCTGATGTATTTTTTAGACATAGTTGTGATCTTGTATCAAGTGTATTTAATTCAACTTGCATCTAGTTCCATGAGTGGGACAGTAGAGAAATATCATCAGCGAAATCCAGATCATCATGCTGTTTTGTAGGATTCCACTGAATTCCAATCTTGGCATTAGCAGTTGCTGTCTTCATAATATAGTCTATTGCCAATAAAAATAAGAGGCGACAAAAGACATCCCTGTTGCATACATGTTCTTATCTCAATAAGTAATTTTAATATAATTGTATTTATTGCATAATTTTCAACAACAAAAATTCTGTTATAGCCATTCTGGTTTGTCCTTTCTTGGGTTTTGTTTCAATATTCTCATACTGTCAGCTCTGAGTGGAAAGACGGAGCTGTAATTTCCACAAGCACCAGATACGCACATGTACAGCTACGAACATATGATGTTAAATGAGACTTTCTGTGCCAATGATTGGATATCTTCTTCTTTGCATTCACCGCCTGTAAACTCCAGTAGAAAGTTCTGGTTATTCATCCATTTCACGATTCTAGTCCTGTTCCAGAAACTGGGTGTTGTGCACACATTCGTTTTACACATCTGACACATTTGCATGCAGATGTTTAGATATGTTATAAAGGTACTTATCACAAACTCACCCACACAGCCATAGTTCCTTTCCTTGCCATCTATGTCGTGGCAGGGCCTGTCCTGCGTTGCTGGAGTGTTATCTTCCCTATTTTCAATGGTTAAAAGTTTTCTCTTTTCTCATGTTGTCATTGCTCACATATTTCCACGCTGTGCTTCTTGACGGTTCATCAGTATCAAAACTGCCACGTTACTGTATTCACATGTTCCTTGTCAGTAGCTTCTTTTTCTGGAGGGAGGGGGCATTATGAAGGGATGTACAAAAATACAAAACATCCCAGCTTCAATAATGAACAGTCGCTCCTTTGGCGCTTCCCCCTGCAGTATGTCTCACTTGCACACAGACACCTGTGGTGCCTCGAAGAGACTCATAACAATACAACCTCCCACAAACATTATATTTGGCAAGCAAACACCGAACAAAACTATCTCATAACACCCTCACAACATAGGACAGGCCCTGCGACCTGCCACAGCATGAATGGCAAGGGAAGGAACTCTTGCCATGCTGACGACTTCCTGATAAGTTCTTTTTTAAAATTTAAACAGCTCCTTCAGCAATTCAGTAGAGCTGAGAGATGGAGACTCTCAAAGCAGCATTTATTCTTAGTTTTCCTTGTCTGTAAACTTCAGTGGAAAGTTTTGCTTGTTCACCCGCTTCTGGATTGTGGTTTTGTCCCAGAACTTGAGTTTTGTATACACCTCCACTTGACAGGATTTTTGGCTTATTTGCCTCAGACAGATACACTCTGACTTTGAAAAAACTCCCCAAATATAGTTTCCTTTTATGACATGCTTGTTACAGGGCAGATGGTCTGTTCTCTTTTCCAAACAATAAGGCCTGGAACCCACACAGGGTCTCTTTGCAGTGTGGAAAAAACCCACATCTTTTCATTGTTTGCATAATTCACATTACTAAATGTTGTCACAGGCAAGTCTACATTATGAGAGTTGCATAGAGTTAATGCTGGTTGATGATTTCCCTCTTGAGGCAGCCACTGATATCACCTTAGTCACATATCTGGTAGGTAGTTGTGCCCCACCAGGACATCACACAAGCGATAAACACCCGGTGACACAAAGTGCCACCATGCGGATGAGGTTCACCCATGGAGAGGTCCCAGAAAACCCTTTCAGCTGTTAGGACATATCAATGCCTCGGCTATATTCAGGTCCTCCGGCAGAAGCCGGGGTGGGGCTTCAAACAAAAAATTGCATCCCACGTGGGGACGACTTTTTAAGTAAAATAAAAAAGCAACCACATATCTGCTGTAAAGCTCATTGGTGAAAGTAGAGAACTGAACAATGAATTAAGGTCTAAAGCTTTTATTAGTACCTTTTTCATCCAGGTCATAGTTTACACAGTACTGTGTTAGGCAGAAAAACACAGAAATCACAGCCTTTTAGACCAGAGATAAAGTACTTTCTCTAAAAGGCACAAAGCTTTAGTGAGCAGTGCCCTTGTCAAGCCAAGCTGGTCCTGGTATATTTAAAGTCCCTTTTTCCAGAGAAGAAATTGAGTTTTCAACATGACTGGCAAAAGAGCAAAATGAAACTGCCAACCTTGATTGATCTGGCAACATCAGAGTTGTCAGCTGCCCAGTAATAATGATTCAATCAATTGATCAGTTATGATCACTTCACAAATTGATAGCATGTAAGTTATTTGTAATTCCATGCATATTGAATGTTTCGCAAAGAATTTATGTAAACACTAAAAATGGAATGAACAAGTACTGACCTGAATAGTAATAATGAGCAAATCCAATTTTGATTGTTGTTGATACAATCAGCCAGCTGGAGACTGTCATGATGTGTAATAATATGTTACCCTGCTTCTATGTTCTCAAACATGTTTGCAAGTATAACAAAAGTATTGCAGCTATTTCTTATTTTCATTGGGTGATTAATGGTTAATAAAAGGATGTTTGGCTAATGAAGCTTGGAGTAAATGTGAAGCATTGTGAATTTGGCCATGAGGGAATGGAACTATAATTATAAGGATTTTTTTTTAAGATGTCTGTTTATCATTGATGTTGTAATATGTATTTGTGTCAGAAAAGATGACATATTTGATGAACTCAGAAAGCATGCTGAGGAAGGTCAGGACAGTCATGCTTTGTGCAGAGTGGCATGCCTAACTGCACAGGACACCGATGGTGATTATTGTCTAGATTTTTTCTCAGGAAAACGCTGGTGTGTTGGGAAATGAACAGGCAGACAGACTTGCTAGCTGTGCACAACTTGGTTGAATACTGATGCATGATAAGGCAGACGTGGTTATTGCCTTGTGGGAGAGCGTGTACAGTTCGAGAGAAGCAGATGGATCACCATAGTCTGGTGAGATTGATGCACTGGGGTGTGACGAGTGGTTCTGGCAGAAGCTTGAGGCAATGGAAAGGCAAGATGTTTATTCAGAATGCTACTGGCACCATTAGTATCAGAAATCTGTGCTGGCTGCTGAAGATAGGGTTGGAGTTCTTATGGGAATGCCCTGAGTGCTGTAATGTCAGTTCTTTAATCAAATCAAATCATATCACATGTTTGATGAATGAATATTAATCTTGTGATCTATTTAAAGTAGATTGTGTTATTTACATTGAGTAACAAGAAGTAGTTCTAAAGAGTTGGAGATGATAAAGATTAGCTGAGGTTTGTGGTGACTGAAACACATGTCATTGACTTGACTAGTTTGTTATGTGTCTTTGCTGAAAGCATGATGTGACATTGTGGGAATATCTAACTTACATGAGGTGTCTGATGAATGTGTGTGTGTCATACGTTACTTTATGTTATGTGATTTGTATACATGCACAATTAATTGTTAAAAGTGTGGTACCTAGTTTGCTTATCTATTTGTAGGTGGTAGAACTGCTTGGCCAAAATATTGGGTGTGTAGTTTTTGGGTCAGTGTTAGCTCATTCAGTCCCAAACAACGCATCATGTGTGACTGTATTTACTCATATACTTGTACATTTTATGTTTTGGCACGGCATAATAAAAGACCTAAAAACACATGTTTCCTACAAGGGTTGGGTATTTAGCTCCTGTGGATGCAGTGTACTCATGAGTTTGCTTCTGTCAAGTTACTCCTTCATGTGGGCACTAGCTATGACCTTCTGGGATTGAAAGAGTTAAGTTGCCTAGTAGCTAGCAGTAAAGTAAAACTTAGTATATCTGACAAGTATACTGTGATGTTTCTTGTCAGTCATTGAATAATTTTTGGTGTGTTGGAGTTATGTGTTGGTTTCACAAGTCTGAACGCTTCATTTTCATCTGTTCTCCTCTTCTTCTTCTCATTTCTGTTGTCTCCTTTTTCTTTCTGTCTCAAGAGCTTCCCACCCTCACTAGCTGCCAACCAAGTCATGACATGGCTGCCCCAGCATTTGTTTTCAGGTTTGGTATAATTAAAAGTGGTTACAAAGGCTTTTCACACACAGATAATGTGAAAGTATGCAACAATATACATTATTTTTCATCTTGCTGTAAGTGTTGTTTCGATATATACAATTTTATTTCAGAGATTATTATGGTTTACATTTTTAATTACATATTTGGGAGGCACCAGTACCGTATTAACACTGGGCACTTGCATTACATTCCCGTTTTAATCTGTGTAAAGTGGGGAGATGTCAACCAGCGTCACTGCCCACGGTTAACCATAAGCGCTCTGCCACCACTACGGACAGCTGATAAGAAACTGTCCGCATGTATCACCGTCCGCACGCAACTCCTTAGCTACAGCGACGTTCCTCCATTTACCCCAGAGTGTTAATTATGTTACCCATTATCTAGGACCTAGGTGAACCCAAGAAACCACCCTTTTCGAAAGCCGGCCGTGTGCTGCAGCGAGTCGCAGCTGAATTTGAAAGCATGTCTCCTTTCGACTGCGCTAACGCGCCCCTTTCTAATCTATGTATGTCAAGTGACCAGCTACCTTTCATTCATGTGAGTAGTTGTCGTAGGGCCCCAGCACACTGTTTTTGCTAGAGGCCCAAATTTCCAGAAGACAGGTATATCTGCTTCGACTTTCCCTGAGTGTTGGGCTTCGGCAAGATCCACTTGTAACTCCTCGTAGTGCCATACTCCTCAGACCTGGTTAATCTATTTGTTCCTCGGCACTGTTCACTCGCTACCAAAGGGCCCTCACAACATCCAGCTTGTCATATATCACTTCACCACCAAGTGGTGCAGAACTGGCCAGTCTATCTGCCTGCTCATTTCCTAACACACCAACATAACCTGGAGAAAATATCCAAAGGATGCTAACTACCTGTGACCTCTAAAGTGATGCTTGCCACTCTGTACGGAGCATGCCTGTCTCCACCTTTCTCAGCATTATCTGTGAGTCAGTTACAATGACGACATGTGTGTACAGCTGATTCTCAAGCCAGGGGAAGGCAGCAGTGACAGCCTCCACCTCCATTCTCAAACTAAACATGATATCATATGCCAGGCTTTGTTTTACAAAGCGACGTCCATTGGCCTTCACTATGAACCCCTATGCACTTCGCCTGACCCTCAACACAAAGTGTATTGGGCAGATAGGGTTAGACCTATATTTTATAGACCAATCAGCATTCAGTGGGTGATGTGGTCAGCATTATGCCAGGATGGAACATACCTGCATAAAATCACTATACCTGATATGCCTTTAATATCGGATGCCTTAATCTCATGGGATGGTGCAGCGAAAATGAACTTGGGAAAATCGAATAAGGTTCAAAGTACTGGTTTATGAATAACATGGGAAGCACTGTTAAGACAAAGTTTCAATCATCTTGCAAGAGAAACTTCGACATAACATGAAATATTCAATCTGACATAATGATATGCGAAGCTCTCACACCAGAACTATGGATTAGCTGCCCATACGTATACGGTAGTTTCAGAAAGTCCCAGGAATACTCTTAAAAATGAGTCAGTGTGGAGCTCTTTTGTTTATGTACCCAGGAATCAGTATCCGTCCAATATATGGATATGTGTATACACATATGATTTTGCTAAAGTAGCCACACAATATACACGCATACAAAGAAGATATTGAACCTATATCACAAACCTAATAGCAACACAGAGACAAACCCAATAGGGACATATGAAGAATATTACAGAGCAGAGGTAGCAACTCTGCTTTTAACTGTGCAGACCCTCAATTGTCCGGTTAAACTAAATAAAACCCTGTCATATTCATAGAATCATATTCAGCCCTCTAAGCCAACCTGTCCTATGCTCTAAACAGGACAGCATTATCTGCGAAATATAAAAACTAAACATCATAATGCTGTCCCTAAAAACAAAAACTAGTCCAGCAGTAGATTCCAGCCCACTATTGTGTCCCTAGAAATGGAAATGCAGACGAGCAAACGAAGGTTACAGGGAGTCTCTTACAGCTTCATCTGAGCTTTTAAACGCCATAGACGTTCTTAGAACAATCCATAACGTTGAACTCGAGAGAAGACTACGAAAATAATGTGAAAGAAGAAAGACGATAAAACCAATGTTCACAGCATCATTCTGTTTGTTCGATTACAGGTGTTAAAAAAAGGGTAAACTCGAGAGGATTGACTTTACTGCGACGGGTTTTATAAGGCAAGTAATAGATTCAATAACTTGCTGATAACTGGCAAGATTGATAGAAAAGGGGCAAGGGAAAGCAAATAGATAATTAATTTAATGGTTCGGCCATATGCGGGTTGGGGGGGGGGGGGGGGGGGGCAATATCACTGTCCTGATCCGTGATTGTGTTGATCGTGTAAGATGACGAATTTTGCTTGTCGTCTAGGCACATGATGGTGGTGATGATATTTCCAAGGAGAGAATAGTAGTAGTAGACATTTTTCAAAACTATATCGCTCAACCCTCATAGTTATGATAGGGATATATAATGTTACAATGAGAAAAGAGCGCTGAGCAGTTGTATTTTCCCCTATTAAAACAGGAATTGGGGGACCCTAAATGTTTGTGAACCTATGTTTTGACGGATACTGGCCAGCCCACATATATTGGATTCAAATCAGCATTGATGTAAACTTGTATAATTTAACAGAAACTAAATATGTTGTACTAGATTCATCTAGAAACAGCAGATTAAGTGGTTTGGCCATCTTGTTAGAATGCCGCAAGATCAAATACCATCACAAGCACAACATCACAGAAGATCAGCTACAAGAGCAAGAGGACGGCCGCAGAAAACAGGGATCGACAACATTAAAGACACCTTACACCTTGATGGCATGACAATAGCCAGTGGTAGCCAACGTGCACTGGATCGCAAATTATTCCTCTCCACGACGCTTAACGGCAGAAGGGGTTTATGATGATGATGAAATATGTAACAGAAAATGTTCTGGGACGTAATAGTGGTCAGCAAGATGTTTACGACATCAACAGGCCGAAGTAACCATTAAGCAAACTAAGCACGTGTATAGGGCATGACGAAGAGAGGGGCACCACAGAAACTGTCAATAACCGTCGATCTGACCGTTTATATTCTCATCTGAACCGTTTATATTCTCATCTGAAATACAGTAAAAACAATTCTATCAGAATAACAATGCAACAAGACAGGCTGGATGTCTTATCTCTATTAAGTATAGCAGCAGCTATGTTACATACGATTAGTTTTGAGGATCTGATCAAAGACTTTGCCATTAAAAATGGTTAAAAAGGCTTTTCACACACAGATAATGTGAAAGTATGCAGAAATATACATTATTTTTCATCTTGCTGTAAGTGTTGTTTCGATTAATACAATTTTATTTCATAGGTTATTATGGTTTACATTTTTAATTACGTATTTGGGAGGCACCAGTACCGTCTTAACAAATGAGACCGCTGGGCACTTGCATTACATTCCCGTTTTAATCTGTGTTAAGTGGGGAGATGTCAACCAGAGTCACTACCCACGGTTAACCATAAGCGCTCTGCCACCACTACGGACAGCTGATAAGAAACTGTCCGCATGTATCACCGTCCGCACGCAACTCCGTAGCTACAGCGACGTTCCTCCATTTACCCCAGAGTGTTAATTATGTTACCCATTATCTAGGAGCTGGGTGAACCCAAGGAACCATCCGGTTTCGAACATCGGCCGTGGGGTGCAGCTGAATTTGAAAGCGTGTCTCCTTTCGACTGCGCTAACGCGCCCCTTTCTAATCTATGTATGTCAAGTGACCAGCTACCTTTCATTCATGTGAGTGGTTGTCGTAGGGCCCCAGCACACTGTTTTTGCTAGAGGCCCAAATGTCCGGAAGATAGCTCAGGGGGCACCAAAGACTTTTTAAGTTTTAGAAATGTATCTGATACCCCCTCCTGTCGTGATGCCTAAGCAGGTGCTTAGTGTGCTTAATGGTTAATCCGACACTGGTGCTAGCTAGCATACAGTCTAGCGCACTGGCTTACCTTCAGTATCTTTGGCACATTTACCTCAGATATTATCAGTTCGGCCCTGACCTAGTCCACTTTCACAACAAGTACACACAAGATTTCGCTTTGACTGTAAACGAAGCCACACATGATGTGATGTTTGTCCATCGAACGAAATATGGCTTAAGAGCAAAACTTGGAGGGGGAAAAAACGCCAGTCGTACAATCAATATTTAATAAGGACACTTATGTGTATGGAAAGAGGATGACCTATATATTAAAGGTTGATAACCATCTTGATGTTTTCCCACAATAGCAAGTTAACTCCCTTACAACCCTAGTCATCCCCCCTTTTTCGTTATTCGAAGCCCCACCCTGGCTTTTGCCGGGGGCCCTGAATATAGCTGGGCCACAATTTTGGCCATAACGGCTGAAAGGGGTTTCTGGGAACTCTCCACGGGTGATCCTCATCTGCATGGTGGCACTTTGTGTCACCGGGTTTTTATCACTTGTGTGATAGCCTAGTGGGATACAACGATCAAGCAAGCAGCTCCCCTGCAAAGCTAGTGTTTATTAAAGGGAAAACGTTAACGCCGAGAGAGTCGACTTCACTGCATCGAGTTTCATCTTATATGACTCGTTATTTTCTCACATAATGGCCAACCTAGAGCTTCGCACAAAGCGTGAACACTGCTGCACCGGTGTTCTACATCCTCTATGTCATTTTCAGGACGTAATTTTTTGTTATTTGAAGCCCCACTCTGGCTTTTGCCAGGGGCCGCAATATAGGCAGGCCATAAATATGGCCAAATGTCTGAACGCGGTTTCTGGGACCTCTCCACGGTGATCCTCATCCACATGGTGGCACATTGTGTCATCGGGTGTTTATCGCTTGTGTGATGTCCTAGTGGGGTAGAAAGTCACTCACTCACTCGCACCGGTGTCGATCTCCAGGGGTCTCCATAAACCAACGCCGCCATAAACTAAACGACGCACCCGTGAAACAGACCATCGATATTCAGAGCGAAACAAACGGAGAACCCCAGAGTAACTGTCAGTGCCAAACAGGTGCTATTTAAACGCGCTTCGTAACTCCCAGGCGTCGAGTTCAATCCCAGCTGCGAACGATTTGACAGCAGACCGCCTTGCAGTGGCCATTGGTTTTTCATAAAAAGAGACGAGAAGTACACATAATTGATAATTTGAGTTAGAGTAGGAATCGAAGCGGAGTGAGTTAGCCTGGCAACTGAGCCAGCTACAATGACCTGAGAAATGAATATTATGTCAGCTGATAGATAGTTATTAAAATAAGAATTCAAAAGGCAAGAGGAGCTTTCATAGCACTAGGGAATTTGTGGAGGTCGAAAGAAGTTAAAAGAAATACTAAACTAAACATTTTTAATTTTAATGTCAAATCAGTACTTTTTAAAGGGGCGGAAACATGGAGAACAACTAAGGCAATTACTAATAAATTACAAACATTCATTAACTGGTGCCTGCGCCAAATAGAGGGAATTAAATGGTGTGATAGAATAACTAATGTAGAGCTTTGGGAGAGAACTAAACAGGCTCCGGTGGACCAAGAGGTGGGGAAAAGACGCTGGCGTTGGCTAGGACACACTGAGAAAACAGGAGAATAGCATAACTAGAATGTCTTTGCAGTGGAACCCACAGGGGCATAGGAATAAAGGAAGGCCAAAAACCACATGGAGAAGAGAGCTGGAGAATGAAGTTAGAAAGATGGGGAGGACATGGGGAGAGCTCGATGTAATGGCGAAGGATAGAACGACTTGGCGTGAGTTGGTTGAGGGCCTATGCTCCATTGGCAGAAGAAAAAGAAGAAGAAGAAGAAGAAGAAGAAGAAGAAAAAGAAGAAGAAGAAGAAGAAGAAGAAGAAGAAGAAGAAGAAGAGAAGAAGAAAGAAGAAGAGAGCTGAAGAAGAAGAAGAAGAAGAAGAAGAAGAAGAAGAAGAAGAAGAAGAAGATGGCAACAAATACACAGTAGTCTGCCTGGTATTGAATGAGTTAATGCATGTAATGATAGAAAGACAACGTGTCTTCCCAGGGGAGAAAAAAAATGGAAGGGGGGGGGGGGGGGGAATTGGCAATATATTATTGTCCATAAGCTATTGTTTCTGTGAACGGGTGAACAGTGCGGAGGCGCAGATTGATCATTACGGTCTGAGGAGAATGTCGCTGAGAGTAGTTACCAGGGGATCTAGCCGACGCGCCGTCGATGGATAGACAAGATATTTTTACCAACATGTTAGCTTTTCTAAAGATAGACGGAGAGACAGACAGGTGGATATGTAGGTAGGCAGGCAGGCATGCAGGTAGACACACACACATAAACACACAAACACACGCACGTACATAAACACACACAAACACACGCACGCACAGAGATCTTTCATGCACTTTTCATTTTTGTGTTAGCAATCATCGGTCCTCAAGTCAAAGGAGCATATTTTTTAATCAAATGGGAAACGATTTCCGACCCCCCCCCCCCCCTCCCCAAGGTTCTGGCGCTTATAGACGCGTTCTATGTATATAATCCCTGCCTGGCTCGGTCTTGAGGTTAATCGCCTCTTGGCTGGCCGGTAGACGACTTCGTCGCCGGTCGGGACAGTATCTGGGTCTATCTCCCTTGATCGCATCAACACTGCAAGAGTCCTTTTCAGGGCTTCTTGGTGACGAGCAATGCTAGGCTATTTTATATGGCGCACACACACACACACAACCTAGTCACAATTCAACGCTTCCCTTAGAATGAATTAAAATTAAAAGCTGGAGGAGGTCGCGTCACACTTATAATCCAAAACTCCCCCCTTCGGGAATGTTGGCTAAGCGTGACCACTTTTTGTTTGTTTGTTTGAAAAAGTTACGGAACGGAACGAACTTCAATTTATTTTGTAACAGCTGGGAGCCCCAATTTAACGTTACTAGAAGTTGTACATGTAGGATTTACATCTTCGATGTGTTCATCTTGCGGGGAGGTTTAGGCTATAATTGTGACTAGGTTATGTGCGCCAAATAAAATGACTTAGCATTGCACGCCACCAAGAGCCATGAAAAGAAGTTGTTGCAGTAGTAATTTTTCAACAGTATCCTGTTCAACTCTTAGTGTTATAATTGGGAAATATAGTGTAAATTGATTTCTCAGAGTTTATATTTGTTATTTTATATTTATTTATCGCGTAATTATTTAAATGATCGATATGTAATTTGGGCTATCCTCCGAAAAACGGTCCCAAATTATGGAGGCCGAAAATATACCCTAAAGGGGTCTCAGTCACATGTAAATTGCGGGCCTCTTCCTGCGACTTCACAGCATACCGCGAAAAAGCTTCCGCCGAGTTAAAGTCACTGTCGGGAGTATCTCATGCACCGCTATGCGCGGCGCGGAGCGGGGCTAAACTAGATGGCTGGGACTCACGAGCAGCAGCTACCGCATCTCATGCAGCTTCCTCCATTTTATTTGCTAGTGAGTCCCAGCCATCTAGTTTAGCCCCGCTCTGCGCCGCGGGCACATACAAATGGAAGCCGAACAGTTCTCTGTGCAGGTAGGTAGGTAGGTAGGTAAGTTGTACCCCACCAGGACATCACACAAACGATAAACATCCGGTGACACAAAGTGCCACCATGTCGACGAGGATCACCCGTGGAGAAGTCCCCGAAATCCTGTTCAGTCGTTAAACCATATTTAAGGCCTGGGTATATTTAGGGCCCATGGCAAAAGCCTGGGTGGGGCTTCAAAATATCAAGGGGATCGTCATGTACTTGTTCTCCTTGTTGCGTTTTTACCTATTTCGGTACTGACTGTTTCTGCACGACTTGGTGAAATATTGATGCATGATGAGGCAGACGTGGTTAGGCTCTTGTGGAAGAACGTGTACATTTCGGACCAGCAGATGGACCACCACAGTCTGGTGAGAGTAATGCAGCGAGAAGTGACGAGGGGATCTGGCCGATACTCCACGCTTAGATGAAAGGCAGCACGGACGTATAATCAGAATGCTACTAGCACCATCGGTATTGAAACACTTCGCTGGCTGCTGAAGATGGGGACAGAGAGCTTATGGGAATCATCGAATACTGTTGTGTCGGTTTTTGAATAAAATCAACTCATTCAGTACTAGTTTTGTTTTTTAAGCAAATAGTCAACGGGGAAAATGAATACTGTCAAAATTCAGGAGCGCCTGCCTTTCAAAAAAAATAAGTGCACGGTGCAAGGAAGCCAGATTTCTCTGGCATCTTCTGACGAAATGTTGAAAAACAAAACAAAACAAAAAAGTCAGAGAACTTGTTATAAAATATGTTTGATGCATTTGGGAGATCTTATCAAACACAACACATTTCTTGCGATATAAAGCATATATCGGTTGAAAAAATGAGGTACCGAAGTTTCTCTGTAATTCTATGGTGCGGGTTTGATCCTTGATAACGGTGCATTAATTTCAACCATGGTATTGACAGCCGACCGTTCTGGGGTAATGACAAATTACTGCACATAAAGTTGTCTATGCTGGGGTTAATTTTGCAACCTACTGTAAAGGACACGCAACTGCAACGAACTTTATAAAATCATAGACATGTTCACCTATCTGGTACTTTGCATAACAGCCAATTAGATAAACTGAACCTTTTACCAGTCCTTCTGCTTCACATACTTGTTAGGCTCAATTGATTTCTAATGTCTCCTTTAAAATATACCTTTCTGGTCGATCTTTGCCCTTTTAGAACGTTTTATCCCCAACCTAGATCAGGCTTTTGAAAACAGACTGATAAATTCATTATCTAAGCAACTTTTTTACCCACTGAATACTAGGTTAAGTGTCACGTGACAAGAAATCACATGATTAATTGTTTGTACATAATCCCGGCAGGCAAGTATAGATTTCAGTCTGCAAGTTGCTTAAGATACAACAAGACGAAATTGTCACAGCAAATATGGCTCTGACACTTTCAATATTCTTACTTGTTCTACAATGCGCTTTTTGTGCCCGATACGACCCAAATTGGGCTTCACTTGATTCTCGACCACTTCCTGGTTTGTATTTTTAAATTTTACTTACTTATGTGTTACAACTACAAGTAACAAGTCATGAAATAACATGTAAGATTGTGTGAACGAGGAATTAGGCGTGGCAAAGAGGAAAAAAAACGCAAAAATTATAACAAATAAAGCATATTAATTAGAACTTTACATATTTGTGGGATTACAAGTACAGAAAATTAAAACAGACCATACAACTGCAGCTGATGTGCAACGTACACATATCAGACATAGAAATACACAGAAGTAGATGGAGATTAATATTAGTACACTGCTACAACAAACAACTATACAGTTACTTCATAATTTGTAAAGAAACAAGTGACTTACTTTTAGACGTTAGTAAACTATGAACAAGTTTTGTTCACTTACCCAAAGGCTGCTTCTAAAATATTGTATATCGAAAATGAATCCCGAATGAAGGTACACCACTTATGAGTATGCACAGCCAATATTAAAGCAACATGTGCAATTGTTTTTACTCAATAGCAATTTTCATAATACTACTAAATATTTTTTCCACAAACAGTTACTTTCCCACACATGAATACTTCAAAGAAAAAATAACTGTATGAGCACTATATATAGGTCAATATATAGATGTAGTGATGTACAGCTATGGTTTAAGATTATATGGAGCAGAAAACTATGGGTGCAAGTGTGGATGATTTGGGCATCCTGAACAATAAAACTGTACACTTGGGCTTGGCTGGCAGGTGAAATGGGCACATCTGAAATCTTGCCTTTTATGCATAATTAGATGCCTGTTGTCTGTTAATGAGAAGGCCTGTATATTTTCAGGGATGGTGAATAGAACAATAGGGTGCAAAGTGTATTTTGTGGATACCAGCTCCTTCGTACTTGCTTCTATCAATTGACTTAAAGGCTATTATTTGAAATCTTGTGACCCCATCTTTACTGAACTAAGCATGTATATGATATTTCTATTTGCTTGGACAATTTCAAACATCCACACAAATATATTCTTCCACCACTTGATGGACTTTCTACAGTGTATGTTATAGTAGCCCACTTTTTTGGTCCAACAAGTCACATCCATTCATGGTTTGGTTGTAGCTGTCTGTGATTGCTGGCTTGATGATATCCTTCTTGGCTGGCACTGTTGCTACTTCAGCATGTGGTGAGACAACTGTTACATTTTTCTTAGCTTTTGTTTCATTGAAAGCAACACAAAATATTCTGTCTATCTCATGCATCTACCACTTCTTTTCTAGGTGGTTTACAGTGTGACTGATTTTTTTTTTTTTTTTAAAGTATCCGGAAGCCATGAGTTGTTAACCCTTAGGCTCGGTATTATGGATATCGCAACCCTTCGGCCTTGATTCCATGATAGATACCGTAAATCTGACAGAAAGGGGGCTTTTCTGCCTACCCCCGGGGGTGAACCCGGACCACAAGGAATTTGTCACCCGGTCGCCATGAAGTCAATTTCAGCCAACTACGCTAACGAGTCGGGCAACTGCAGCAGATGATCAAACAGTTCCCTTGTTTTATAATAACTGTCTGCAAAACTATGGTGGCCTTTGCCTAGTGGTTTCAGAAGCACTGAAAAGATTTTTACTATATGACCACTGTCAGTATCGAGATCAGGATTATATGATGTGTCTCTACCAAAGTAAACTAGCAGATTCACATCATATCTAGTGGCAGCATCACATAAACCAAAGGTTTTGATATGATATTTCTTTCGCATTTGTGTATTAAATTGCTTGTACTGCCAACTGCCTTTGAAGCCAAATACCATCTCATCCAAACTTAGATTTTCATAAAGGTAGAAAGTAGCTCTGCTTTTCTCAAAAATGAGATTAATGAACGCTTAAGTTTTATCCTTTACTTCTGCCTCATCTCCAGCCACATACAGCATGGTGGGGTAAATGTCCTGGCACCTGTTTCTATAGAACACATGGCCAAATCATGATGTGTGCATGTCGGAGGCCTGACACCAAAAATATCTTATTGATGGTTTCTTGTGGGTTCCCATATTGATGAGGACAGCAAAAAACCTGTCTAACTCCAAGTTTGTCATATCCTTGCTCCTTTCATGTAGGGAATGCTTTGAGGCTGGGGTGTTTTTCTGGCACCTAATCCCTTGCAAAATCATTTATTTGATTCAGTAAATACTCTTTTATGTCAGTATCAAATAAAACACTTAAGTTTTTCAATATGGTTGACACATCCAAGTTTTCTGCCACACCAGCTGGACATGGTGGCTCTAAAAGAAATCTTGGTTGTGTTCTTACTGAAGATGACTATCATTCTGGCATGCACTAGTAGTAATGCCAGTGCTAAAAGTGCTGACTTTGGGACTAACTGGTGCCGAGGTAAAGGGTACTTTAGATTAACTATTTTCTTGTTATAGCAGAATTGGTCACTTGTTTCCACATAGCAGGAGTACATAAGCTACTTGTCAGAACTTGACTTGTCAAAGGATTGGAAAAATTCTACATCATTACTATCGTTATTCAGATCTATATTACTATGACCAAGCTACTGTTTTAAAAATAAAGAAAACAGAGTTTGTTAGGCAGGGACTAGAAACAAAAATATTCTAGCCCAAATCTAATCAGCAAAGCAATGGTAAACTAGCCACACTAACCACAAGTCCTAATCTGAATCAAACAACTGTAACTATAATTATCACATTAATCATCTGCTTATTTCACTGAACATAAGACAATACTAAGCGCTGTTCACAGATAATACAACATTAACGATCCTCAACGTGCCAAGAACTTCACTAATAAAATGAACTATCTCATGGTGATGATACACACTGATATATCTCTACACAGTCTAACAACTAAAGACAAATTTAGAGCTAACTATAGAAAACATACCACCATCGTAAAATCAGCCGGGCAACCAGCCTTCCCCTGCAGTGGCCCGTACCCAGGCTGTCTAGCCCAATGTACAGAGCCACAACAGCTGGGTGGATCTTCTGCATGTTCAACCCGGAAGCCAAAATTAGGCAAATTTTGAGTGAGCTGGCCTTTTTATACACAGTATTTTTCACAAGTGAACTCAAAACAAATCAAGGTATTCGTCGTCACACGCTTACACTTCTAAAGCAGTAAATCGCTTTGCTGGGCATGAAGACAATGATTGAGCAGCCATATTGTTTTTAAAACAATTGCTTAATTTAGTAGACTACAAAAATATAGTTTTAGAGCATTCAAAACTCTATGTATGTTAACTACACACTTGAGAGCTGAATAGGAAATTAAATTGAGCGGTTAACTTTTTTTTTTTTTTCAACTGATCAGTGGTAAATTAAAAACCTGTACAGGTCACGGGCTGACTGGGCTGCTGGGTAGTTATCAAATAGCACATAATATGTTCCTTGGGACTCAAAGAGTTAAAACATTTGTTTTTGGAGACAGAACACCAGTGGGTATGCCTGGTGTTCTATGGTGTCAATTCTTAAATCAGTAAAATTTTACTTATTAATATTGTTTTTTAATATAATATTTCCTGTGCTTGTGAGTTATGGCATAGTAATGGTAACTTTACTAAGATAATAAACAGTATTAGTAATAATAATATTACTACTATTTATTAGCATTATCTTCTATGTGTATTAGTAATAATAATATTACTACTATTTATTAGCATTATATTCTGTGTGTATTAGTAATAATATTATTACTAATATTTACATTATATTCTATGTGTGTTCTTATAGTAAGATATAGCAACAACAAAAAATAACAGGTTCAACTGTCTAATTTAATGTGTATTTTTCATTACCTGTCTGTGGGGTGTTAATTTGCTTTGTTATAGTGAATATGCTGTGTGCAGTCTATTGAAGATACTAGAACATAGTTCTTCCTCTGTTCGGTACAAGACATCACACACAGACAGTATACAGAGGGAATTGCAAAACATCCTAAAAGAGAGAATTACAAAACATCCTAAAAATTATCTATCTCCCAGCCTTGCTAGTTAAAGGAGAGGGTTCGTGGTTTGCCCACATCTGATTCCCTAATATTATATAAATGGTATATTTATGTATATTTTAATAAATAACTGTTGCTCACTGATATACACTGTTAAAATAAACTCCACAAATTTGAAATAACATTAAAACAATCGTGTATTTAATCTGGAGTAAATCTAATCCTTGGACTGGGGAAAAAATACTAATTGATGGATTACAAATTGATGTAGTGGACTGATATCCACTCATCTGTTGTTTGTGCTCCTTTGGTCAGCTTCTGGCTCAGTCCTCAGAGATACTTCAGGCAGGTCAAATCTTCTAGTCCAGTCTAGACAATCGGGCACCTTCAGCTATGCTAGAACTTCCTCCTGGAATTTCCACCTGGAACTAGAACAATTGAACAGTCCCTGTACAAGCAGTTGAGAAAGTTTTCACTGAAGGCCACAATACCTTCATTCCTTATATACTGTTACACTACACACACATATGGAGTAGGGTAGTAACTTGTGTTCACGGTCTTAAGGGGGGGGGGGGTATAGAATGGTATATACAGAACAGAATATATACTGAACATAATATATACTCCTGATGGAAGAAATATTCCCTTCACATCAGTGCAGTGCAAATCAAAGAGCAGACATTCAGTCCTCTCAGTCTCTGAAGTCTATGCAGTATTTTGATGACTATGTATTTGTCTTGAAAGCAATCATAACAAAGTAACCAAGTCTTGCAGTTTATTGCCATTAACTCCTATTCAGTATATAAATTATTATGTTAAAGATTTTGAAATGAGGCACATTTAAATATGAAAGTAAATGATCGACCACGCAGAAGATTGACCACAGAAATATCAGACACCGAAATCTACTTTATATGAAGAGAACAGAATGGCCCGTTCCAGAGATCTCTTCCTGCCTACATGCCGTGAGGCATTCCAGAAGTAGAGAAACAAAAAAGAAGTGAAAGGGAGAACACAGGAATCTTTCAAATCTGTTGATTTTTCTGAATGTTGATTTTTTGCCAGTTTGAGCTTTACCTTTAAATCTCTTCTCCTGTGTCTTTGGTCTTTCTATATTTCCTGACCTACTGAGTTTGACTGACGGAGCTTTCTAGTTCTGCTGCTCACAGGTTTTCTCATTGTAATTTCTATCTAACATCAGCATCTTTTTCTCATCTCCTGATTTGTTATCATTTGTTTAATTCTCTTCTGAAGCTACCCATTAGTGATTCCATCCTACCATTTAATTCTTTTCATTCTATACAGAAACCAGTTAATAAATGTTTGTAGTGTATTAACAACTGTTTTCTATATACATTATCTATATTTGTTATCTTCTTCGCATTTCACCAGACTGTTGGTTCCTTGCCTCTCAGGCAGAAGTGCTCTGACTTTGAAGGAAGCTCTCAGTTAGTCGACTGTTATGACATGATTTTGTGTAGGCAGTTGGGTCTGTTCTTGTTTTCCCCAAAATGAGGCCACAGAACCTACACAGAGTTTTATGATCAGTATAGCAGTTCTCATGAAGAGAACTGATTGCCCACATCAGAAAGAGACAGTCTGCATTCTTTGGTGATGTGATGAGAAGGAGAAAACTGGAGTACATCGTCGTGAGAGTAGAACAGTTGGAGGGGAGGAGAGGTAAAGGGAGACTGAGAGAAAAGATGCTGGACAGTTTGACATCATCACATGGAGGATCATCTATGTCAGAGTTGATTAAAAGTACATGAGGCAGAAGGTTGTGGATAAACATGACTACCAATGCCACATGGTATGGACTTTTAAGAAGATGGCAGTACTAATTTTACATCATAGTAAGTAAAAAAGTAAAGGACCCTTTTCCAGGGAGCGAACCCACAACCTTCCGATCCTTAGCTGACGTCATAGTAACATATTCTAAATGTGATGCTAATTTTAGTTTTGGATAGTTCTACTGTGTATAAGTTATCACTAGAAATATTTTTATTTTCCAGCCTGGTACGATGAGGGAAAAGTTGGAATTTTTCTTCACTGGGGAGTTTTCTCTGTGCCTGCATTTGGCAGTGAATGGTTCTGGTGGTACTGGCAAGGAGAGAAACAATCTGCTGTTACACAATATATGCAAGCAAACTACAGACCAGACTTTACATATGCAGATTTTGCTCCCTTGTTTCATGCTGAGTTTTACAATCCTGCTCAGTGGGCAGACATTTTCAATGCTTCAGGAGCTAAGTATGTGTTTTGTATAAAATATTAATTTTAAAATGTTTTTTTAAAAGATATTATCTAAATTCATGTTTCTTTTGAGTGTGCTGATTTGGTCTTGTGGATGTTTACTGTTTGTTCTCTCCACAATTCCTTGAATTTTTGCTTGACAAGTGTTCTGATTTCTGGTAATGACAATGAGTGGGTGCGTTGTTTCTCCTTTTGTTCCATTTTTTGCAAGTCTGTCTGCTAACTCATTTCCTGGTATGCCACAGTGAGCCGGGATCCACTGGAGAACGATTTGATTGTTTTCTAAGTCTGTTTAGCTGATGGATCAGTTCTCACTCTATGTTGTCTTGTGGATCCTTCTGAGTCGCTTGGGGGACTGACATGCAGTCACAAAGGAAAACAGTTTCTGCTGTTTTTAATTTTTTCTTTCCTCAAGCATTTTGGCTGAATCAATAATGGCTTGATGCTCTGCTCTGAAGTTTGTTGAGAGTTTTCTGGAGGCGCAAGATAAAAGAGGAACACATTGAGATATGATCACAATATTTCCTTTATTAACAGATTTTAGCCTTTTACGAACATTTTAGCCAGGGCTCCTGACTTGGTAACTTTCACAAACAGTTGTGTCCAAAATTTAAAATTTAAATAATCTATAATTGCATTTTGTAGGAGCAGCTAACCAAGTGGTTGAGAATGCTGGACTGTCATTCATGAGACCATGGTTCACTTCTTTGGTACGATGGGAGATTTTGTTATGTCGATGGCAAAAACAAAATCCTAACCTGCACAGTCATGGCAAATGCACCAGTCCTTTGAATGTTTTAGGTTCAATACCCACTGTCCTACACTGCCCTATAAAGCATTTAAAATAGTCAGCAAAGACAGTTGTATAGCATTCTCTCTCTCTCTCTCTCTCTCTCTCTCTCTCTCTCTCTCTCTCTCTCTCTCTCTCTCTCTCTCTCTCTCTCTCTCTCTCTCTCTCTCTCTCTCATGATTTCACCCTAAAAAGTGTATACATGTATGTACGATGTAAGAATTGTTATATTTATATTTTGATTGATTGTTTGATTGAAAATTAGCTACCTTGTGCTGGTATCTAAGCATCACGAAGGTTTCACCAACTGGCCCTCTACCTACTCTTGGAACTGGAATGCTGGAGATGTGGGACCAAAAAGAGATTTAGTGGGTCAGTTGTGTTTGTTGAATTGATATTATCTGATTAATCTTTTCATGTGTTACCGTTAAAAAATATCAAGGTAAAAAATATAGCAATTATGGAATTTGATTAGAGAAGATGTTCACATGAAATTAACTTAAATCATTTAGTACCTTTCCCGTGTGGGTTCCTGGGCCCTATTGTGGGAAAAACAAGAATAGTCCCACTGCCTTCACAACAAGCATGTCATAGGAGTCAACTAATTAGGAGTTTCTTCGAAGTCAGAGTGCATCAGCCCAAGCGGCAAGGAGCAACCAACTGCGCACAAATAAGTCAGTAGATGGGGTGTACATGCAAAACTTAGGCCCTGGCACAAAGTCAAAGTCCAAATGGACGAACAACCAGGACTTTCCGCCAGAGCTTACAGCCAGTGAACAAAGAAGTAGAAGAAGATTTAGTACCAAGATACTTAAAACACTGTGGTGTAGCTACTAGACACACCTATGGATCTGAAGATCATAGGTTCAGGTCCTGATGGAGCCAGACTTTTTTCAAAAATGACCTTGGCTTCCAGGCTGGCCCAGCCTTAAATGTGTACAAAGTAAAGTCCTGGAAAGTAAAGGTGGCCGGCATGGTATTATTAGTGACCTGTATAAAATGCCTTTTTTTAAAGGATTTTATTTGGAATTCTCACTGGTACACGGCCCATAGTTTTTGTTTTGTTAGTGTTCCTGGGGTGACAGGGTTAAACCTCAGATATTTCAAATGGAATGAGCTGAAGTAATAAGTTTATGGGACTGGAGGTATCAGTGTCTGAAAATACTTGAGAAAAAAAAAAAAAGAACTCATGACTTTAATTTATTCATGACATGCTAGCTAAGCTGGCAGTGGGTCTATTCTGAACCCCTCCCCCTATCACAATTGGACCCCGAAACCTATACAGGGACCCAAAAACCCACACCGGGATAAAACAAAGCATAAATGTAGAATGACGGGTGGAGTCAACTAATTAGGAGTTCCTTCGAAGTCAGAGTGCAGTGGGAACATTTAGCATCTACAGTTAAGACATTTGCTGCTGGAGACAGAGCATCTATGGTGTGCCAGGTGTACTATGATATCAATTTTAAATCAGTAATCATACAATTTTCTCTGTACATAAATATGTAAAACAAATATGTATAATATTTTTCCTAAGGGGAGCTGGCAGACGCAGTCCGTCAGAGAACCAACATCAAGTTTGGTGTGTATCATTCCATGTTTGAATGGTTCAACCCACTTTTTCTGCAAGATCAAGCCAATGGTTTCACAACACAGAATTATGTTAGGGTACAGTCATTTTAAGTTGTTCTTAATTAGTTGTTTTGTTAAGACACTCTGGTTTTGTTAATGTGTCCAGTCATTGAAATTATTCTTGTGTAGTTGGTTTCTTCTGAACGTCAAGGAAGATTGGCAAATAAACAGCATCTTGTCTACTAAGCTGAAATATTTTGGTCATATCAAGCTCCATGGTGGATTGGAATAAATAATAGCAGAAGATATGGCACCAGGAAGGAGGAGCAGAGACCAATCAACACAACGATAGGCACAGAATATTAGTATTTCCTTGAATATAAAAGTACACAAGACGGGAGAGCTGGCGAAAGACCGAGTTTCTCTTAGGGAGACGGTGATGAGAGCGACGTCTGCATTGGACCTGCTATGTGATGAGTTGGATTTTTGAATAATCACTGAAGTTATTCGTTAGCTGAGCTTCTAACATCACTACTGAGGGGTCCTCTCATAACTGCTGTATTCCTGTGCCAGTGGAAATCACACAAAATGTCCTTCACTTTCCCATTTTAAAACTAGTGAACAAATCACTGAAATTGTCCTTGTTTATTTGCAGTCCTGAAGTTTTTCTTGTTTGTACAGTCACTGAAGTTCTTGTTCAGTTTGTTTGTAAAGTCCTGAAGTGGTCTTGTTTGTTTATACAGTTACTGTAGTTGTTCTTGTATGGTTTGTTTCATTTATGCCAGAATACTTTCATTCTACATTTAGCTAACTCTGTTATGGGACCCAGTCTCCTTGCATAGAACACCCATTGTTTCAGCACAGTGCATGAACTTGGCAGCATCAGCATGAATCCTATTATTTGCATCATGAAGAACTCCATGTGTTAGTGATTGCCAACCGTTTGAGGTTTCTGGGCTACAGTATATTTCAGACATCACAGCTACTGACTTCTAAAATGAAAAGACAGTATGACACAGACCACCACACCTTGTGAGTCGGCTAGTACCCTGTGGTTGACTTGCTGGACACCTCTCAAATATGCTATAAATATTCTTGTGTGGGTTGTTTGTTTAATGTTGAAATTTAGTCAAGGATGCAGCCTGTTTGGAATACTAAAGTATACCTTTCTTTGGCTCCTTTCTCACAGCTAACTAGACACATAATTCATAGTATCAATATCATCATCATCATCATCCCATAACATTGTGTGTCGTTGGGTCACCAGTTTCTGTTGACTCTCTGATCAGCTCTCTCCACGTTTGGCGGTCAGTTGCGATGGACTTCCTGGTTGCATGCCTGAGGCCTGTCCAGTCAGTCAGGTTCTGTAACTAGGAATTCATAGTATACTTGAGATAAATTTGAAAGTTTGTGACTCTTATTCACTATGCATTTCGTGCTTCCTGTATGATAGAAGATCCTTGCCATTCAGTAGTGAGTTACTTTTTTAATGTGCAAATCAGTAACAACAAAATCTTTCGTCATAATTTTTTTTACACCTATGCACCTTACAGCATACGGTAAAATATGTCAGGCAATAAATTATGCAAGAAGTTTCAACATGTGGGTGGGGTGGTGGGGGCGGATAGACCCACTGCACCTTAACTCTTTGAGTCCCAGGGGGTTTAGCATCATAGGCCCAGGGCATAGTAAAGAAAGTAATAAATCGGCGCATCATGTGTTTATTGGGCTTCTAGGTAGGAACCTATGAATGTATGATGCGTTTCTTGGGACTCAAAGAGTTAGGCAAGTCATAAAGGGGCGACTAATTAAGGTTTGACTGAAATTGGAGGTGTTGATCCTAAAGGTGCAGATATAACCACCTAGCTGTAAACCAAGCTGCCCTGTTTAAGGGTGAATGGAGAAACAGCTGAAGTGCTAGAAGTAGATAAATACAACACCAGCTACTATGATGGAGAAGCTCAGTGAAGGGAAAGAAAAAGACATGTGCTTTTTCCTTCCATTTCATTTAGTTTATATATTGGTCACCGTTTTTTTTTTCTCTGTGTTAATTAAAAGTTAAACCAGGTGCACCTTTCACCTCCTTAATTTTGACACTAAATTGTTCATTTTGTTGTCTGTATTCTTTGTTCAAATAATTGTAGTTATTTATTTTTCCTGTTTGTTTGTACTGTAAACAGGCCAAAACCATGCCAGAACTGTATGAGCTTGTAAACAAGTATAAGCCAGAGATTGTCTGGTCTGATGGAGAATGGATGGCTGCAGATACCTACTGGAACTCCACTGAGTTTATTGCCTGGCTTTATAATGAAAGGTAATTACATGGTAACTGTGTGTGAGGCAGAGGGAGACAAAGAGAGGCAGAGGAAGATATAGTGTGGCAGAGGGAGGCATAATGTGGCAGAGAGAGACATAGTGTGGCAGAGGGAGGCATAGTGTGGCAGAGGGAGACATAGTGTGGCAGAGGGAAACATAGTGTGGCAGAGGGAGACATAGTGAGGCAGAGGGAGACATAGTAAGGCAGGGGGAGACATAGTGAGGGAGACATAGTGAGGCATAGGGAGACATAGTGATGCAGAAGGAGACATAGTGAGGCAGAGGGAGACATAGTGAGGCAGAGGTAGACATAGTGAGGCAGAGGGAGACATAGTGAGGCAGAGGTAGACATAGTGAGGCAGAGGGAGACATAGTGAGGCAGAGGTAGACATAGTGAGGCAGAGGTAGACATAATAAGCCAGAGGGAGACATAGTGAGGCAGAGGGAGACATAGTGAGGCAGAGGGAGTGTGACGTTACGGCCCACTCCCTTTGGAAATTACAACACTTCCCGTGTGACGTCCCGGGTCGTGGGTTCTCTGGATTTGGGTATAAATGATTTGTATGTTGAGTAGGGATTTTCCTCTCAACACCTCCCCTCCACCAGATTAACTGAACTATTATCTGGGCTATGTTGCTCTCAGACAAAGTCCTGGATATCCAAGAAAACAGCCATATTGGCTCGTTATTTATATTAACTTTAGCTGAACTTGGTACCCACAAGAGAAAGAAATGGGTTTTAGATGTCTATATATTATTATCTTGAATGATTCACTAGACAGGGCAGTTGACCCAATCCGTCGACCTTCTCTTGGTAAAGAAATTTTATTATTTAATGAGCCCCCACCAAATGCTATTCTATCTTAACAGTTTAATTAAACGTGTAAGAACAGACACATTTGGAATTACAAAAACTGATGCAGGATAGAACCATATATTTGATTTATTAACCTAGCAATCAGAGTATGACATTAGTCATCATTATTGTTATAATAGATAGTGATGGTATGGTGGTAATGAGATGCTTCAGCTAGATAACTGAGCACCTAAGATTCGACTGAATGATAATGGTGGTGTTTAGTTACATAACTACATGTTACATAACTTTAGAAAGTGGAACCTCTGAGAGTCCTCGTGTTGAGTCCCTTCTTAGCTGTTCCAATCTTTCCGCCCAGTTCTCCTGGTCCTTCCACCTGGTTCCCTGGTTCCCACCTGTTTCTCAGCTGGCCGAGTTCTAACACAATGTAGTCTCGTGACCGTGATGACCCTCTATTTCTGTTCTCAAAAGAGACTGATCCTCACCCACATGGGAGCTGCAATAATGGAAACACACACATACGTGTAGTATCTTGACTTACACTAAGAATACATGTGTCAATTAATACAATATATAATAAAACATTATATCTCATCACTCCTCCTCATATTCCACATTCTCTCCAGTCTAATCTGAAGGTCTTTGTGTCTCACAATCGACGTCTCACATATCCTGCCTTCCCTCTAAGGTTCTGTCATGATAGTTGACTTTCTGTTGTCCGTCATCACTCAGACTTCCAACTTGCTGACATTGATTTGACATAAACATGTGGCGCAGGTTGTGTGCTGATCACGCAAAAGATTTTATATGTGCATGCTGTCCTGAATATTATCTTTCAGTGACAGTGAATAATATACACCCATGATTCTTCCCCTGGCGTTATCAATCCCCTGTTTAGGTGAACACATTAAGTGAGCACATGGTGGGCACACAAAAGGTAACAGCATGGCTGCATATGTGGGCATCTTTTCCCACAGTCCAAACTCATGTTTTGGTTGATGGTCCAAACATGATAATTTCATTACATTTTAGTATACAAGTCTTATTTTATAAACATGAAAACATACACTGAAAAACATGTGCCACAAGCATACAAGAAATAGAAATAGTTTAGCAGTTCCCTAACTGAGATACTGAATACTTACAAAGAACTATTTCAAGCAGAATGTGTAGACAAATTAGGAAAAGGTAGAATAGATTTTAGCTAACTCCCTAACCTATGTATACAAGATTGAAAATAATTGTACAGGCTTACCTGGAAACTTCCAGCTATCGCCAAACTAGAATCAAACCATTAGAATTACCTCTAAGGTCGACCTGTTTGTTTGCTCGTGGCAGCGATTATGACAGAAATTCCAGGGCTATTCTTATTAATACCTCTATCTGTCTGCAAGGTTTAACTCCACCCTCTACTAGGTTATACCCAACCCTAACGGAGATGACTTAAGCCCCGCCTCGGAGGTACCTATTAGATCAACCTAGCTATCAAGGGGCCTGTCACTCACAGTGAACGGCCTACAGTACGACCTTGACCAAGATTAAACATTCCTAATTGCCAAACATCTGTTCTCTTGAGAATTTCACTATCATGTGTGAAAACTTCAGAAGCTGGACGCCATCCTGTCTAGAAATGTCTATCAGACCACTAATTCCCCTGCTTCAGTTTGATCAAATGGCCCCACTCAGTGTGTGTTATGTAATTTTTATGCCCCTACGGTTGGATTCAGGGGAGCTAATCTTCAGGTGTGATACGAAGTTATCTCCCCCTTTACTTGCCTCTACAGACTGGGCAGGAGATAATAATATGACATGGGCAGGTGAAATCTCTAACTACAGTAGTATTAGGTAACATTACACCAAGCAAGGTTGCTTTGTCTGGCTAAGACAGGAAACACAGTTTAAACAATTCTCAAATCCCTTATAGTGGATTTAGAAATATTTTAGGCTCAGTGTCTATTGCTTATAATTCTTTGTCCTTCTCTGAACATAAGAAATTATCAAACACAAGATAACTTCTGAGACCACTGAGGTCATTTCGTCACATGGGCCCACGGTTGATTTTGGTCGTAGCTCGCTATGGCCAATGTTTAGACACTCAGTGATTTCCAAGAAGTTTATTTCACTTCTCAGCTCCTTTCTGTCCCAAGGTTTCCTTCGCCAGTATTCCTTGTGGAATCTAGATGTCCTGCATCGTTGTACAGTCACCATATGTCCATTCTTCCAGGCTAAGTCCTTAGTCCTAGAATCATGTAGGCATTCTAAGCCGAAGCTCGGTAATATCCTTTTATCTGGAGGTTCCTTCTTTCTCCACAATCCGGGAACTCCATTTTTAATCAACCCGTCTTCTCCGCGGTGCTGATATAAGTTTGCTGTCACTCGGCTCCTCCCAATCTGTAATGGGAGCGCCTGAAGTGATTTCCTAAACAGATGAGTCACAGTCAGTTGGGTCACCGCTTTTTTCCGCCGTCGTGCACCAATCCTGCTGAAATCTTTCAATCTCCTCTTTATATGAGGGGTATTGTTGTACATCATTATCCCAGGATGTACCCAGAACTTGCCACTGCCTTTTCCTCGGTAGCGCAATAGATCTGTTCTTTCTTGCCGCCTTCTCTCCTTACCCAGACAGCCGCCTAGTCAGTCACATTCTTCAAAGATTGTGTCACAGTCGGAGTCACTGCGTGCAAGTGTCTGGCCAGTGAATAAACTGATCAGATCATTCAAACACTTTTGGGTCTTCAAAAGTGATAAGGTGGCATTACTTCTTTTTAAAGTCTCCACCCACTGTTCCACAAAAGTTGCTTCTTCTCTAGTGTTGGCAGACATCCTGGGTTGTCCAGTGTCGCTATCCACATTAGAGTTTACAGGAATATCCTGTACTTTCAGAGTTTCCTCTTGTAGGCACTCTGAGATATCGGGAGGTTTCTCCTCTCGAGTATTCACTTTCTTCCTGGTCGGGCTTTCTGATGCCAAGTCCAGTGAAGATAAATGAAGTGACGTGTTACCACCTGTGTCGTCAACCTCTTGGGGGTTGGAGTCAGAACTGAGATTAACTCCCTCTTCATGTGCAGCCGCACTGAAGAGGATAAGAGAAGCAGGTGCCCTGTCATTCTCTGTCTCAGCCTGAATTTCTTCTTCTTGTTCAGCCGAACAGAAGGATATATGAGAGTCGCATAAGGTCTTGCCCTCGCTCTCACTAGTGGCTGGTGTGCCAGTCAAACCGCTGGGTCTATGGTCCAGGCAGTCCTCATTCTTGTGACTACTGTCACCTGTGCTTGGGGTTCTCGTTTTCCTACTACTATTCCATTTCGGAGTGTGCGGGTCCCCTTCGTCTTTCTTTGAAAAACTTGAAGGGTTGAAGAAATCAGGTGTGGCTTCCCTGATTCTGATGTCACGCTCGTGACTGTTAACGGTACCCACGGCACTCTTTTTCCTTCCACGATTCAGTTTCTGGTCGGGAGGAATTTTCTCATTTTGCTCGTCTGAGCTAATGGAAATAAGGGGTCCCAGCATTGTAGGTCTGGTCCCTTGTGAAGATTTCTTTTTCTTGTCCCATCTTTTCCTTGTTGGCTTAAGACTGGAAACTAAGGGTCCCGGCAATGTAGCTACGGTCCTGTTAGAAAAATTCTTCTGTTTCCCTAGTATCCCTTTTGGGTTAGTAGGTTTGAGGTACTGTCTGTCTTTTTTGAGGTGGTTTTCATCCTTATCCCTAGCTTCTAAACTTTTGGGAGAAGGGGTGCGCACTTCTAAATTGGGAGGTTGAACCTCTACAATCTGTGCCCTATAGTCAGTCTGAGGTGTGATTTCCTCGACTGCACTCATAGTATCATCACCATTTTCTGCTTGCTGTTCAGGCCGCCTTTCTCTGTCATATTCTTGTTGAGTAGACTGTCGCCTTCTCTCGTCTTCTTCGTCGAACTGCTTCAGTTCTCTGAGGAGTTCTGCTCTTATCAGCTGATACTCTCTCTCGCTGTCTATCTCACGCTGGTAGCTTTCTTCGTCTTCTTCTTTCATACGTTGCAACTCCCTCTCGTGCTCTTCTCTTAGAAGTTGTTGCTGCATCTTACTTTCCTCTCTCTCCAGCTGGCGCTTTCTGTTAAGTTCGCTTATACGCTGTATCTCACCCTCTTCTTCTATCTCACGCTGACGCTTTTCCTCTGCAGCAACCCAGGCAATCCTATCATCCCACTGAACCATATGGTAGTTAACAAAGGTCTCTAACTGTGCCCCTACCATGCCGTCTGCTACCCCACATTTTATGCATATTTCTCGGTACTCGGTACGTATATCCATCCTATCTTATTAGATCTATTAAGAAAGAGATATACTAAGTTCACGAGTCAGGGTAAGCAAGATAAGTCAGAGCAAGGTACAGTAAAGTAGACAACCGAGTATACCACCACCGCAGCACAGAGATGTGAATGAAACAGAGCAGCCTACCAGACTGACAGCTTATAGAATGTTATAGCAGCACAAAGTTACGCCTATAAATGATGTGAAGTAATATTACATTCAGTCACTAAGCATAAATATCAATGATATGATGTCAACATTCAATGTTCTACAATCTATATCAAATGATGAGACATGCAAGCAGATATAATCACAATCAACTCTATCTAAAATTTACTGAATAAACAATGATCAATGGTTATGAAGTGATCAAGGATAGACAGTTAAATGATACCATCCATTTATTTATTTTTTTAAAGTTATTTTATACTTTATAATCTCTCTCCATGTATAAATTACTAATTTTAATTTAGACAATATACTGGCAGAAGAGTTAAGTTAAATTTAATAAATTTACTATTTTTAGTCTAGGAGTAATTAGCCAAGTCCATCCGGGCGAGCTCTCCCAGTGTGACGTTAAGTCACACTTGGGATTACAAAAACTGATGCAGGATAAGACCATATATTTGATTTATTAACCTAGCAATCAGAGTATGACATTAGTCATCATTATTGTTATAATAGATAGTGATGGTATGGTGGTAATGAGATGCTTCAGCTAGATAACTGAGCACCTAAGATTCGACTGAATGATAATGGTGGTGTTTAGTTACATAACTACATGTTACATAACTTTAGAAAGTGGAACCTCTGAGAGTCCTCGTGTTGAGTCCCTTCTTAGCTGTTCCAATCTTTCCGCCCAGTTCTCCTGGTCCTTCCACCTGATTCCCTGGTTCCCACCTGTTTCTCAGCTGGCCGAGTTCTAACACAATGTAGTCTCGTGACCGTGATGACCCTCTATTTCTGTTCTCAAAAGAGACTGATCCTCACCCACATGGGAGCTGCAATAATGGAAACACACACATACGTGTAGTATCTTGACTTACACTAAGAATACATGTGTCAATTAATACAATATATAATAAAACATTTATATCTCATCACTCCTCCTCATATTCCACATTCTCTCCAGTCTAATCTGAAGGTCTTTGTGTCTCACAATCGACGTCTCACATATCCTGCCTTCCCTCTAAGGTTCTGTCATGATAGTTGACTTTCTGTTGTCCGTCATCACTCAGACTTCCAACTTGCTGACATTGATTTGACATAAACATGTGGCGCAGGTTGTGTGCTGACCACGCAAAAGATTTTATATGTGCATGCTGTCCTGAATATTATCTTTCAGTGACAGTGAATAATATACACCCATGATTCTTCCCCTGGCGTTATCAATCCCCTGTTTAGGTGAACACATTAAGTGAGCACATGGTGGGCACACAAAAGGTAACAGCAGGGCTGCATATGTGGGCATTTTTTCCCACAGTCCAAACTCATGTTTTGGTTGATGGTCCAAAAATTATAATTTCATTACATTTTAGTATACAAGTCTTATTTTATAAACATGAAAACATACACTGAAAAACATGTGCCACAAGCATACAAGAAATAGAAATAGTTTAGCAGTTCCCTAACTGAGATACTGAATACTTACAAAGAACTATTTCAAGCAGAATGTGTAGACAAATTAGGAAAAGGTAGAATAGATTTTAGCTAACTCCCTAACCTATGTATACAAGATTGAAAATAATTGTACAGGCTTACCTGGAAACTTCCAGCTATCGCCAAACTAGAATCAAACCATTAGAATTACCTCTAAGGTCGACCTGTTTGTTTGCTCGTGGCAGCGATTATGACAGAAATTCCAGGGCTATTCTTATTAATACCTCTATCTGTCTGCAAGGTTTAACTCCACCCTCTACTAGGTTATACCCAACCCTAACGGAGATGACTTAAGCCCCGCCTCGGAGGTACCTATTAGATCAACCTAGCTATCAAGGGGCCTGTCACTCACAGTGAACGGCCTACAGTACGCCCTTGACCAAGATTAAACATTCCTAATTGCCAAACATCTGTTCTCTTGAGAATTTCACTATCATGTGTGAAAACTTCAGACGCTGGACGCCATCCTGTCTAGAAATGTCTATCAGACCACTAATTCCCCTGCTTCAGTTTGATCAAAGGCCCCACTCAGTGTGTGTTATGTAATTTTTATGCCCCTACGGTCGGATTCAGGGGAGCTAATCTTCAGGTGTGATAGGAAGTTACCTCCCCCTTTACTTGCCTCTACAGACTGGGCAGGAGATAATAATATGACATGGGCAGGTGAAATCTCTAACTACAGTAGTATTAGGTAACATTACACCAAGCAAGGTTGCTTTGTCTGGCTAAGACAGGAAACACAGTTTAAACAATTCTCAAATCCCTTATAGTGGATTTAGAAATATTTTAGGCTCAGTGTCTATTGCTTATAATTCTTTGTCCTTCTCTGAACATAAGAAATTATCAAACACAAGATAACTTCTGAGACCACTGAGGTCATTTCGTCACAGGGAGACATAGTGAGGCAGAGGGAGACATAGTGAGGGAGACATAGTGAGGCAGAGGGAGACATAGTGAGGCAGAGGGAGACATAGTGAGGGAGACATAGTGAGGCAGAGGGAGACATAATAAGCCAGAGGAAGACATAGTAAGGCAGAGGGAGACATAGTAAGGCAAAGGGAGACATAGTGAGGCAGAGGAAGGCATAGTAAGGCAGAGGGAGACATAGTAAGGCAGAGGAAGACAGAGAGAAAAGATGCTGTACAGTTTGACCTCATGGAATGGAAGATTATCTGTGTCAGAACTAATTGAATGTGAATGCTGAATTAAGAATCAACATCACACCACTCAGGATACTCCCATAAGTGCTCACTCCCCATCTTCAGCAGCAAACGAAGAGTTCCAATTCTATTGATACCAGAAACCGTATAATTGTATATCCATCTCATCCTTCCCCTGAGTGTTGCATGCCGGCCAGATCCTCTGATAACTCATTGCAGCACCATTCTCCTTAGACTTTAATGATCTGTCAGCTCCTCCTCACTATTCACTCGCTCCCAAAGGGCCCTCACAATATCTAATTTGTCATACATCAGTGCAGAGCCAGCTAGTCTATCTACCTGCTCATTTCCCAACACACCGCCATGGCTTGGAGAAAATATCCAAAGGATGCTAACTACCTGGGACTTTGGAAGTGATGCTTGCCACTCTTCACGAAGCATGCCTGTTTTCACCTTTCTCAACATGCTCTGCGAATCAGTTAGAACTGATTGGAAGTACACCAGTCAGAAGGTTGTTGATAGATAGGACTACTAGTGCCATACAATCGTGAACTGTATGAAAAGTGAAGTGTGTGCATTTATAAAGAGTTAGTCAACTGAAATGTGAACATTCAGTTGATACTTATAGACTGTTAAAAGTACATCCCCCACCCCGCTCATTCACTCATTCATTATCCATAACCTACTCATCTGTTCATCCATCAGTACATTTATCCACCTCTTTATTCATTCATCATTGATTTATTTATTAATCCTTAATCTATTCATCAGTGAATCCATCCGTTAATTTATACTAACTAATGGAAGCATAGTGTGCCTGATAATTCTTTCTCTTGTCACTATGAGACGTTTCTGTGTATGGGTTGATTACGGTTTAACTGTCATTAACTCTTTAAGGCCCAAACAACGGTGTGAGCGTAGTTTGAGAAGTTCCGTTCTGCCCAAACAACAGTGTCATCATTAATCGTGTATCTCTTACATTTTGCTTCGCATGCGCGTTCGTACTAGTTTCTAATGTTTGGAGGTACGTATAACCTATTCAGGGAAAGTCACTCTACCGAAATCCTTTTAGTTTCACTTCTTCGACTAAAACACACGTGGATAATTTGAGAGAAAAAAAAAACATCAATTTTTTTTTTACAGTTTATTTTCTAAGTTTGTTTTTGAGTGCACTGAATACCAATGTTCTAACCACAAGAACATGTCGCAGAATGCGTCTTTCTGCGGCCGAAGCTCTGAAATTGTTTCAGTCAGATGTTTTTAATTGTGAAAATGATAATAAAAATTTAGATTTTTCGGAAAGTGATTCAGACTGTGAATTTTCACAAGTGAAGCTTAGCGATCAGCTGTTCGGAATCTATCGATTCTGACGCGTTTATTACACAGACAATGTCCCATACTACCGTATTTATGGTGTAAGAGAAGGAAAGTGCTCTAAACAAAGAGATAGTACTATACTATGGCTAAGCTACATTGAAATCATCGCAGCTACAGTCTGTAAATAACTGTACAAAGTGAATAGTAAAAAGTGTGTGTGTTATGGCTCATTTTTCTGCCATTTTTTCTCTGAAATTTTGCTTAGCACTCGGTTGGAACTAAGAGCCCCTGAGTGATAAACTAACCCAGAAAGTTATAACTTTAGAATATGTTAGGACATTGAACAAACTTTGAAGTTTTGTTCTCAAATTTGGATATTTACTATTCTTGTGGCTGCAAAACCATGGTAAGTGAAGAATTTTTGTGTGAAATGTTGTCCTTGTGAAATTAACACCTGCTGAATTCTTCTTTTCCACTAACTATAACAAAATTAAACAAACACGTATCATCAGATTCAGAATGTACACTCATTTCTTGTTTAAAAAATATATACTGTTATAGGGATTAGAAGTATATTACAGTCTCTACAGCCTTTCTTGTACACCCACCCCTCTGCCATTTTTGAAAAGGGAAATTAATGTGGGCCAAGTCTGTCAAAATTCATGGGCCTGAAAGAGTTAACTCTTAAAGCCTAAACTACTGGTTAATTTTGATACTTTCTAATTGAAATATGTATTTTTTAAAGAATCAGTACTTGAGTCTTTTTAAAATCCAGTATGAATAATGGATAGTATTTGTTAAAAGTAACAGACTAGAATAGAATAGATTAACATAACAGAAGAATCAAAGAGACATTTAAAAAAAAATATATACCATGAATAGAATAAGTAATTAGCAGCTAATTAGTTTTCTGGTATTGAAAGAGACAGTTAATAATAATTGTACATAAGTAAAGGATCCTCTCCCCCATCTTCAGATGTACTGGGCATATAGGGTTAGACCTGTATTTTACTGACCAATAGGCCCTCTGTGGGTGATGTGGTCAACACTACGTCAGCTGCCCTTAATTCCCAGGACTTTACCTGGTACCTGTTTAAGACTCAATTGATGTGAAACGTTCAGCCATTTTTGAAAAGTCCAGAAATGTTGAATATGCTTGTCATTATTAAAAACTGTGATGACCCACACATTCACAGCAAACAATTTAAATATAAGTGGACTGTTCCCATGATGAGTGTTCTTGCTTTTGCATAAAGAATTCACAAGTCTCTGGAGAATCATTTTTATCTCTTTTGTGTTCTCTTTCTCCTAATGACCTTTCACATTACCTCCCTTTGAGCTTTCACCCCACCTGACCTATCACATGTATCTGGGTCCCTTGCTGCCCTGAGACTCTGTGATGAAACATGAGGTGTGGCCTTTGATGTTCAAGCATGGATGAAAAATGTGACAGGCTTCATGCAAAAGCTGTTATTTTATGTATTCTTTTATATATTCTTTTATTTAAATGCATAAGTGTCTGTTTTGGTTTTATACTGATGAAGTTTTGAAGCTACAGCATTTAGTTATCATTTGTGATTGTATTTAACCAGGAAGCTGACATATTCTCATGTAGACTGATTTTTTCTTGATAAAAAAATAAAATAGAAGTTCCCCGGCAACCTATCATCACAATAAATATGTGAAATAAGAAGTTCATGTGTTATTCTCCACATTCATGACAGCCTTAAAAGCCACATTATATTTTAGTGACAATACATTTATGTTTCACAACGAACACTACAGTGCTTTCTTTGAGAAGTTTAGCCACACACGTTTTATCCTTTCTTTGAGTCTGTAGAAGATTCCAAATGTTATGACATTTTAGTACTTTCTTTGAGAACTTTAGCCACACTTACATTTTAGTGTTTTTTTTAGCCATTGCACAGCATTTGTAGCATTTCAGTACCTTCTTTGACCAACTGGTCTACTCTCTCTCTCTCTCAGTCCAAGATGTCCCACAGTGAGAGCACTGATCTAATATATTCTTTGAATTGTCTTTTGAAACTTACTCACAGGATGAATAAAGTAAATAAGCACATTTGTGTTTCAGCCCGGTGAAAGACACTGTGGTTGTGAATGACAGATGGGGAAACAACACACGCTGTGCCCATGGAGGATTCTGGGATTGCAGTGATCATTATACTCCAGGTACTTCCCATCTTACTGATGTGTTCGAACTTTACTGTTTAGATGTTGATTAGCATTTTTTTTTTGCCCCAATAAAGGGAGAAAAACCTTTGATCCTGAGAATTTCCGAAAAAATCATTAGGATGAAAAACAAACATTTATGCAGCTCACCAAAAAATTTGTTTTAACAAATTTAAATTTTTCACATTTTATTTCACATAAATGAAGGGAAGTAGTTAGTATAAAGGAACTGTATTAAATTGAATTCACTTCTTTGGATCTACAAGAAAAACCACTTTATATGGTATCTCAAATTATTAACTCTTTGAGTCCCAGAGGGTCTAGCATCATAGACCCAGTGGGCTTCTAGGTAGGAACCTATGAACGTATGGTGCGTTCCTTGGGACTCAGAGAGTTAAGTCAATGTAAATTATGACATCATGATGACCCTAAAATAGCCATGTTTTTACAGTTAAAAAAAAAACCCCCTAAATGCTATTTTTAGTAAATATAATAATATCCAGGGGACTCTCTGAACTCTGCACAGGCACAAACAGAACCACTACCAATAATTAGACTTCTCTGGATCAAGTTACTGCAGCAGTGCTAGATAAGCGGCATTAATGCAGGTTTGTCACACGGGGAAGTGCAGGATGAGCGGCTTTTATGCACGTTTTCCGCAGGCGGATGTGCTGGGTTTGCAGCTTATAAGGGCAAAAGAGTTAATATACATGTGTGTGTATGCAAACACGTATGTGTGCATTCCCACGTGGAAGTGCAGACGTGTATGTTATGTATATAATATGTAATTGTTCATTTATGTCTATATATATGTGTTGGTGTGTATAGTACATACCAGCCCCCTGCCCAACAACCCTCACTAGGTACTAGAGTTCCGGTCCAAGCCACTAGTTTTGGTGCAAATTAACATTTCTTATCCAATATAATTGGCACAAAGTAACCAGACCACAGTTGTAACCGGTACTGCTCGCAGTGGGTTGAATTTGGCCGATTTTTTGTTTTTTTTTTTATCCTTTTCTTCTTCTTATTCTTCATGTTTGCCAGCTGTAAACTCTTACGCAAAGTTCCAGTTGTTGATCCACTTTTGGACTGCAGTCCTGTTTAAGAACTTGAGTGTTTTTTTTAATAAATGGATGGATGGATCCGGATGCACTTGAAACTTGCACACCTTTAAATTATCAACTTTTGTCATAGTGGAGAATCATAAGTAGACCACCTTTACACTGGTCCTTTAATCTGTCATGATGATGATGGTGGTGATGTTGATTGCAGTGATGTTCTACAGAATGTAAGGGAGTTGAGTTGAGGTGTGTCAAGAATTGACATCACAGCACTCTGGGCATTCCCATGCGTGTTCCGTCTTAATCCTTGGCAGCCAGCACAGAGTTCCAATACTGATGGTACCGGTCACAATTTAGTTATATGTCCATCTTGCCTTTCCTCTGAGTGTAGTGAGCCGGCCAGACCCTCTCCAGGCCATAATAATCTTGTTTCTCTCCTGATTCCGTTGCTTGTTCCCAAAGGGCCTTGGCCACATCTGCCATGTCATGTATCAATTCACCACCAAGTGGTGCAGATCCAGCCAATCTTTCTGCCTATTCATTACCCACTATGCCAGCAGTCTGGACAACGGATAAAATGTAAGGTAGCACACTGTTGAAATTAAGTTATGTATCCTTTACACAACTTTACAAACCAGTCCTATTTTAGTTGTGTGGTTTGTTTCTAGGTAACCTAATGTTAACTAGTTTGCGATTATTTCTGAATGATAAGGTCCACAAATCATTGTTAGTATCAGCACAAAGCGGTCTATTGTCAGATTGCCTGCAGTTGCACCATAGTTATACCACAGCAGTACCTCAGTTAACACCAGTTTATTTTAATCATTTGTTTCTAGGTACACTTGTTCCACACAAATGGGAGAACTGTATGACTATTGACAAATATTCATGGGGATACAGAGCCAATGCCCAATTGTCAGATATTCACACAATTGAAGAGTTAATCACCCAGTTGGTAACTACAGTTAGGTGAGCCAGTCAGTAAATCCTTGTCGTCATCTTGTCATCACTGTGGGTCATTGGGTCATCGCTTACTGTTTCAATGAGTATGATCCAGAGATTTCAGGCAGGTTTGGTGTGAAGACAATGGCTTGAATCATTACAGAAGTCCACTGTGCGTGTAGTCACCTTTATTTTTGTTCCAGGACACGCAGGCGTTGATGGAAGTGAAAGAGCTGATAGGTTGGCTGGATCCGCTATCACTACCGACGGTCAGCCTATGGATCATGCTAATATTATTAATGCCCTCAGAGAAATGGGAAAGATAGAGGACTTTGGGGGCAGTGAATCCACATCACTCGCCAGAATGGCAGACTTGGGAATTAAAATCGGCATAGCAAAATACGAGACACACACCAGACGATTTGTTAATCAACATAGAACTGGTACTATTAGCCATCGGACATTGGGGTTCATACTGAGGGGAGATGTGAGCACCTATGGACATGTCCAGAGTGCAATGATGATAACCCAACTAACTAACTAACTAATTACTGTTTCAATAAATGGGGCCCCAGGTATGCACACAAGGAGCAAGAAAGACATGAATATAGGCAACAGATCTAACCTACTGCAGCAGTGTAACTCTTTCTTCTTTTTCTTTGTGTTCACTGGCTGTCAACTCTGGTGGAGATCTAGCTTATTTATATGCAGGCTTCTGGTTCCTTGCCTCTCAGGCAGATGACTCTGAAGAAAAAGAAAACTTGCCTAATTAGTTGCCTTGTACGACATTCTTGTTACAGAGCTGTCAGCCTATTTCTCCCCCCCCTCCCCACAAATGGGGCCCCGGAATCCACACTCTTTCTATCCATACCAAGCAATTCATCATGTGTTTATTAGTGAGCTCATACACCGCATACTGAAATTCTTCTCCTTTGTCTCTGACAGTTTTCTTTACAGCAAGAAACTATTCAGCAAAACTTAATCTAATAGCTGTTTGGAACTTATGTAGATGTCTGGAACAACATAGTTTATATGGATAAGTACTACAGACATGGTTAAAATAACAAGAGTCTGCTACTGAAGGCGTTAAACACCAAGGAAATAATACGTCTCAGCCAGTATTTCAACCCTGGCAGAGCAAAATCCTCTCCAAATTCTATGGCCATTTTCCTATTAGCCCCTATATCTTCACGGAGAAGGTGGGTTTGGCTTATGTGATTTGTGTGACAGTGACAGGCTACTACTTTTTGCTTTTCCTCTTTAGGAGAGCTAACTGCCTCCAACACTGCTGGCTCTGTGCCAGGTGTAAATCTATTAGTATTTTTCCTAAATACATATTAGTTATTGAGTTTCCCATATGGGTACTGGGGCCACACTATAAGGTTTGAAAAAAACAATAAAGATCAACTAAGATCAATCTAACAAGCAAGTCAACTATTTAGGGATACTTTCTTTAAAGTCAGAATGCATCTGCTTCAAGGTAAGGAACCAACAGTATGTATACAAATAAGCCAAATCTGTAGAACAGATTGCATGCAAAACACAAGTTCTGGAACAATACAAAAGTCCAGAAGTGAAAAAAAAAAATCAAAACCTTCCATCAGAGGTTACAGCTGGTGAATACAGAGAAGAAAGTTACTGATCTTCACTGTGAGATTTACTGCCTCATCCTATAGCCAACCTTTAACTGCAAAATCTAACCAGTTGTTTACAAAACACAAAAGATTTGGCATAAAACGAACTGGTTGAGAATCACAACAGAGATGTGGAGGTTATTGGTTGGAGGGAAAGGGGGAGGGAGGGAGGGGGAGGGGGTGATAGGGAGAAATAACAGAGACAGAACGGAAAGAAAATGGAGGGGGGGGGGAGGAAACAGGGCTTCACAGAAGAGAGAAAATAAAGTGGGAGGGAGGAAAGGGAAGAGAATAGAGAAGGGAAGACAAGAAGACAGAGACTATAACCTAACAACATTTAACAAATATATTGTAACAACTGAAACAATAATTTTCTATGATTATGTTTAGTTTTGGTGGAAACATGCTATTCAATGTTGGCCCTACTGCCTATGGTGAAATTGCTCCAGTTTATGAGGAAAGACTGCGCCAGATTGGATCCTGGTTGAATGTTAATGGAGAGGCCATATACAAAACACATGTATGGACATATCAGAATGATTCTGTAGCTGACAATGTTTGGTATGTATTCATTTTTCTTATTGAAGTAATTAGGTATAATTTTTTTAAATTAAGTTTTTATTTATTAACTTATCTGTAAGAAAGACACAAATATAGGCAACAGATCTGACCCAGTCAGATTCACTTTATCGTGTGTTCATTAATTAACCCATTCATCACTTACTAATCTTTTCTGCCTCAACAAATTTTCTTTACAATAAGAAATAGTTGTGAAAACCCTGTCACCCAGGTAACATTAAAAAATTAGGTCATGACTCTGTAGGAAAGCCAGAAAAATCATTTAAAAAAAATTTGATACAGGTCACGAATACAAATTTTTTTTAAATATGTGTTTGCCTTCATTTGTTTTCCTCAAAATATATACAGGAGTATAGAGTTATCAATAGAAATGGAAAGAGTGAAGAACTACCATATTTTCCTTAGTATAAGACACTTATTTTCAACAAAATATAGGGTCTTAAAATGGTGTGCTTTTTATACAATGAAAGATTTTTACGAAATGATTTGTTAGAAAATATCCTTTACAGGGCCTCTTTGGGAATGCCCCTGCAGGGGAAATATAAAATTAAAAACAAAATTACCAGCTATAGGAAAAGAACTGAGATCATCAAGTCATTCAAAAATTGTGGCATTGCTTGACGATGATGGTGGAAGGTTCTATCACCACTTATTACTGGCATCATGGGGGCTAATACTAAAACAGTTTGGACAGAATGGTAGATTGTAAAGAGACAAAAACTGTTTAACCAAAACAGATGAATGGTAGCTGACTCTGTGGCATATATATATATATATATATATATATATATATATATATATATATTATATATATATATATATATATATATATATATATGGGAAATATATAAAACTATAGAATATATATATTTGCCCCTTGGCATCTATGTGGGAAATATATAAAACTATAGTGGGTAAGGAGGTCTACTGTAGTAAAAGTCTAACATGCAAAAGAAACAATGTATTTATTCTGTGTAGGTAATTGAAATGCCAGGTCTGCAGGCTGCCTACTGCTGGCTTCTAAAGACATAGCCTGTGATGAATGAGATGTCCAATATACGGAAGTGATGTTAAACAATCATGAGTAGGATGTGACGGTTATTTGGGTGAGCCCAATATCAGAGCATGATGTATTGGCTCTGCATTCATGGAAGCTTCCTTGGATGCCAGGGAATGCTCATGTTCTGTCACTGCCTTCTCTTGAGGGCTGATCAGCATTACGTGGCTTTTTTTTTTTTTGACCAGCCTAATGTGGACGCACCACCTGTGACCTGGGAAACAGATAACCACACAGTTATGAGGCTGCAATGTCCCCCAAAACTAACCTGGGCAGGCTAACGGGCACAGTTGGTGTTTGTTGGTCTGCCCCTATATTATCTTCTCATCATCTTTTTGGTCTGCCACAGAGTCAGCTACCATTCATCTGTTTTGGTTAAACAGTTTTTGTCTCTTTACAATCTACCATTCTGTCCAAACTGTTTTAGTATTAGCCCCCATGATGCCAGTAATAAGTGGTGATAGAACCTTCCACCATCATCGTCAAGCACCTTGCCAAACTGGTGTGGGCGATCATACCTCTCCACAACCTGCAATCTTCAACAGTATGTAGTATCAGTTCGTGTACTGACACCCCTACATGCCATGAGAAAAGGCTGTCTAAAATTGTTTTGCATTGTCCTTCTCCACAGATCAATAGTCACAAAATGTTCCAGTTTCTTTCTTCTCATAACATGGCCAGAAATGATAACTCTTTCTGATATTTGTAATAAGTTGTCTTCAAGCCCTCACCTCTTTTCAAACATCTGGGGCCTCTTTTGACTGACTTTCTACCCCACCAGGACACCACACAAGCGACAAACACCCGATGACACAAAGTGCTACCATGCGGATGAGGATCGCCGTGGAGAGGTCCCAGAAACCGCGCCCAGACAATTGGCCATATTGACGGCCTGCCCACATTGTGGCCCCTGGCAAAAGCCAGAGTGGGGCTTCAAGTAAAAAATTACGTCCTAAGAAGGACGTAAGGAATATAAAAGCGAGTAGGGGCCTCTTTTTAGCTGTCTAAGAAATTATAAGGATTCTACGGTCAAACCATATTTCTGAGGCCTTAAGAAATTGTTTGGCTTGTTTTTTTAATTGTCCAGATTCACAGCCATATGTTAAAACTGGCTCTATGTAGCATGCCAAAAAAAAAAAATTGAACTTTTACTTTTGTTGTTGTTTCAATATTTAAAAAAAACCTGTGGCAAATAAGTTAACATTCTGAATTTGTGTCTTTTAAGGTACACAGCACGAACCAACGGCTCCACAACAGTTTATGCAATTCTACTGTCTTGGCCTGAGGTTGGAAACCTGACACTTGGGCATCCTGTAGCCTCACGATCAACAGTCGTCTCTCTGGTTGGATACCCTGGACAGTTTAAGTTCTTCTCGCCAAGTTCAGGTGGAATCACAATCAACATTCCACCAATCCCAGCTGGGCAGATCCCATGTGACTGGGCTTGGGTTTTCCGACTGGAAGGTCTTCAGAATCAGAATACCAAGTTAGATAGCTTTGCATTTTCCAAGAAATTGAAAGCTTTGCAAATGAGAAAAGAATTTCCTAAGTTTCAATAACTCACAGTTGCTGTACTTGAATTATCTGAGAAGTTTTATTGTTTGTTTTGTTTTGTTTTCCTGTGAAAGTCTTTTGACTTTTGAGGAGTAAATTGTGTCTATATTCTTATTGGTCAGCATGACTGTAAGACAGAACTAATTTTAGCACAAATTAGAGAATCCTTTTCCATGTCATTAGGCTTACTGGGCATATAGGGCTAGACCTATTTTTGGTTAAAAGACCACTCAGTTCTAGGTGGGTGATGTGGTCATCATCATGCTAGCTACCTATACTTTCCAGGACTTTACTTATTTAGGCCAGGTTGGCCTGAGAGCCAAGGTCAATTTTGAAAAAAATCGAGTCTTAAGTTGATTTGAACCTGCAACTTTGAGACCCCCTAGGCGAGCATCTAGCTGCTACACCACATTGTCTCTCAGTTTTAGCATAATGGTTGTTGTGATATAATGGACAATCAGCGTCAAAATAGTAAAAGGTCTTTCTCTGTGTATTGGGTATAAGGTACCAGCCTCGTATTTTTGATAGGCCAGTTGGCACTTTGATTGGTTGGGGATGTAGCCAGTATCAGATCAACTGCCTTTACTTCTCCATGTGACATGGAAGTAAATCATGGCGATGCACGTCTACGCCACCTCTGAGGCCAAGATAGGAGACATTATAACCAGCTCTTCTTGGGAAAAATTAATAGAGATAACTTGGAGTGGCTCCTGCATTGGATGACTGAGCATGTGTGGGAATGCCTAATGTGCAGTTATATTGATTGTAATAACATAACTTCTCCAATCATTTCCTGGTATCCATTTTAGATTGGGTTGACCTGGGATACTATTTAAGTGTAAAAATATCCCATACAAGTAAGAACATTTTAAAAATCTTAAGAAATGTTGAAACAAATGTGGACAAGCAAAGTTATTAATCTTAATATTTAGACAAAATGACAAAGATGTAGATTTCCCACAGACATCAAGAGGAAACAGTTAACATACTTGGGCCACATTTTGATAAAAAGCTAGCACATTTTTAGATAGATTTCAAACCAAACCAAAAGTAGAACCAGTCAGCTTCACAGTATCACAAACAAAAAGAGAGCCTTCATCAGCACAGTAAAACACGCAACAAGAATACGCAGTCACTTAATTGGCGTGTCTCTAACAAAATCACATATCTGTATCACTGACACGTGTATGACCTCTGGGAATAAATTATAGCCTGAAAAACTGTGAGCAGCAGGAGTCAGAAATATTTTTTTTCAAAACCTGTTGGAGATTAAGCCTCCTAGAAGAGACAGGAGGACTTGAAAATTAAAGAAACCAGACATTCTTGCATTATGCCAGGCAAAGATATTAGCATTTGAATTGATTAACCGTTATAGATAATAGGAGCAGTAGAGAGAGATGATTACACTTGCCAGTTGAAAAAATATTGGATGCATATATATATCAAAATCAGAAGACCAGGTTGTATGTATACTTCTGCATCTTAAAATTGTGTGCATGAAAAATACCTTTCTCTTTTCAGCTATTAAGAATGTAATGAAAGGTTAAAAACATCCATTATGATTACCTCCTTAGAACATTCTTTAAATTTTGGCTGGATGTTGAAATTTAGAATTTATACAAGAAGCCATTATCTAGACTAACTTTACAAATTATCTGTACAATTAACTATCTCAACTATACGCCCCCCCCCCCCTCCCCAGTACAATCCATATTTGACAAGTTTATACACAAACTCTTAGAATATAGTGATAGTCATACTCAATTTTTGCCAGTTGCATTAGGCTTATGAGCATTGTTGCAACCATGTTTATCTCACTTGCCATCTTGACCATTTATGTATAGTATTTGGCCTCCAGATAAAACTACTTTATGAACAAATTTATAAATTTATATAGCTAGGTCACTATTTAATATTATTGTGCCATACTATGAGTATTGATTTATGCAATATTTCCTAGTAAATTTTAAGTACATGTCTGAAAAATAAATATGATAAATATGTGCACATTAGAGGTCATATAAATCTGATTTATTGATTGCTGTATAGTTTTCTAATGATTAAATATAGTGAACATTTTATGCAGTTTATTTCTTGTGTTTGACGGATAATATCCACTGCACATCAAACTATTCAGTCCATAAATATACGGATCCCCTCACCAGAGAATTACTCAGCCTATAGTGATTGAAAACATAAGTTTTGTGTTTCTTTATTCTTTCCTGGTCCTTTGCATAAAGATCTTGTCTGACCTCCCTTTGTTTTTTTTAAATGTTCTTGAAGCTTGCTTATTTTTCCTTGGTTCCCTTGTATGAATAAAGCTCTTTTCTGAGGGTGGGGTGAGGTGCAGAAAACAGAATCTCATTGCTGTAGACACCAAGGTGAGGGGCAGGGTTAGTGCAGTTGATAGGAGACCAGCTTTCAAATCCAGCTGCAACTCGCTGCAGCCCATGGCCGGTGTTTGGAGCCGGATGGTTCCTGGGGTTCACCCAACCTCTAGGAAATGGGTACCAAAGTTGACACTCTGGGGTAAATGGAGGAAGTCGCTGTAGCTACAGAGTTGCATGTGGACGGCGATCAATTGTTCGTACTGGTGGTAGAGCACTTATGGTGTATAACCATGTGCAGTGACGCTGGTTTACCTCTCCCAACTTTACCTTTACCTTTTACCAAGATAAGCGACTGACAGATCAGCTTTCACATCCAGAAGACATAACCATCACCTACACAAATGAGTCCATAAAGTGTGGGTTAAGGTCAGTGTGGGTATGTACAGCAGAAAGGATGGAGAGTATAATAAAAGACTTCTTCTTCTCCTTATTTGTTCACCGGCTGTTATCTCCGGCAGAAAGTCCTGCTTCATTCATTTTGACTTTGACTTTTGTGTGTTCATCTGCTTGACTGGCTTCTTTGTGTGCAGCTGGTTATTCCTTGCCGCTAGGCCCCAAAAAAAAACTCCAACTTCATTTGGTTGACTCCTACAACACACTTGTTGGGTAAGCAGCGGATCTATTCCTGTTTTCCCCACAATGAGGCCCTGGAACCCACACAGCACAAAATGACAATAGTGGATCTTACCAAGCAACAATGTCAAGAATGCCCAAGGAGATAACCATCGCCTCCAGAGCACTAGCATGGACATCAGAACAATCAGATACACAGTATGGTACTCGTATCAGACACAGACACACAGTATGGTACTCGTATCAGACACACAGTATGGTACTCGTATCAGACACACAGTATGGTACTCGTATCAGACACAGTATGGTACTCGTATCAGACACACAGTATGGTACTCGTATCAGACACACAGTATGGTACTCGTATCAGACACACAGTATGGTACTCGTATCAGACACACAGTATGGTACTCGTATCAGACACACAGTATGGTACTCGTATCAGACACACAGTATGGTACTCGTATCAGACACACAGTATGGTACTCGTATCAGACACACAGTATGGTACTCGTATCAGACACAGACACACAGTATGGTACTCGTATCAGTCACACAGTATGGTACTCGTAGCAGTCACACAGTATGGTACTCGTATCAGACACACATTATGGTACTCGTATTAGTCATACAGTATGGTACTCGTATCAGTCACACAGTATGGTACTCGTAGCAGTCACACAGTATGGTACTCGTATCAGTCACACAGTATGGTACTCGTAGCAGTCACACAGTATGGTACTCGTATCAGACACACAGTATGGTACTCGTATCAGACACAGACACACAGTATGGTACTCGTATCAGACACACAGTATGGTACTCGTATCAGACACACAGTATGGTACTCGTATCAGACACACAGTATGGTACTCGTATCAGACACACAGTATGGTACTCGTATCAGACACAGACACACAGTATGGTACTCGTATCAGTCACACAGTATGGTACTCGTAGCAGTCACACAGTATGGTACTCGTATCAGACACACATTATGGTACTCGTATCAGTCATAAAGTATGGTACTCGTATCAGTCACACAGTATGGTACTCGTAGCAGTCACACAGTATGGTACTCGTATCAGTCACACAGTATGGTACTCGTAGCAGTCACACAGTATGGTACTCTTATCAGACACACAGTATGGTACTCGTATCAGTCACACAGTATGGTACTCGTATCAGAAACACAGTATGGTGCTCGTATCAGACACAGACACACAGTATGGTACTCGTATCAGACACACAGTATGGTACTCGTATCAGTCACACAGTATGGTACTCGTATCAGACACACAGTATGGTACTCGTATCAGACACACAGTATGGTGCTCGTATCAGACACAGACACACAGTATGGTACTCGTATCAGACACAGTATGGTACTCGTATCAGACACAAACACACAATATGGTACTCGTATCAGACACAGACACACAGTATGGTACTCGTCTCAGACACACAGTATGGTACTCGTATCAGACACACAGTATGGTACTCATATCAGAAACACAGTATGGTACTCGTATCAGACACACAGCATGTATGGTACTCGTATCAGACACACAGTATGGTACTCGTATCAGACACACAGTAGGGTACTTGTATCAGACACAGACACACAGTATGGTACTCGTATCAGACACACAGTATGGTACTCGTATCAGACACACAGTATGGTGCTCGTATCAGACACACAGTGTGGTACTCGTATCAGACACACAGTATGTATGGTACTTGTATCAGCCACACAGTATGGTACTCGTATCAGAGACACAGTATGGTACTTGTATCAGACACATAGTATGGTACTCGTATCAGACACACAGTATGGTACTCGTATCAGACACACAGTATGGTACTCATATCAGACACACAGTATGGTACTCTTATCAGACACACAGTATGGTACTCGTATCAGACACACAGTATGGTGCTCGTATCAGACACACAGTGTGGTACTCGTATCAGACACACAGTATGTACGGTACTCGGATCAGACACACAGTATGGTACTTGTATCAGACACACAGTATGGAACTCGTATCAGACACACAGTATGGTACTCGTATCAGACACACAGTATGGTACTCGTATCAGACACACAGTATGGTACTCAGATCAGTCACACAGTATGGTACTTGTATCAGACACACAGTATGGTACTCGTATCAGACACACAGTATGGTACTCGTATCAGATACACAGTATGGTACTCGTATCAGACACACAGTATGGTACTCGTATCAGACACAAAGTATGGTACTCGTATCAGACACACAGTATGGTACTCGTATCAGCCACACAGTATGGTACTCGTATCAGACTCCATGAACATGCTTCAGAAAATTGCAACAGACAGCCTCTGTTCTGAACAGGTAGACAGCAATCAGAAGTCACACTTGATCTCTTTTACCAAGATTTACACTTCTGGGCAGGCAAAAGCTAAAGGACGAGCAGACCAACTGGTAAGTAATGCACCATTGCATGGGGGATGAAGAAGAACAGAGCTGATATTATCAATGCAGTATGAACTTGAGTGGTAGACAAAGACGAATCTCTGGAGCAAACCCAATTACATTACCTGGGAGTGAAGCCTGGTGAAGTATGTTGATGCATTCTTTGAGGTCAAGAGAGAATCATAACCAACTTCTCATGGAAACAGTAAATGTAGCTTAGAATGGCTGGTGTATCGGAGAATTTACATGCACCGAAACAGTCAATTGTGTAGTTGACAGTGAATTTTTTCAGGCCAAATTAAATCCCCATGTGGGTTCCAGGACCCCATTGTGGGGAAAACAAGAATAGACCCACTGCCTCCCCAACAAGTGTGCCGTAAGAGTCGACTAAGTGGCAGTGTGGGGGTGAGGGAAAGAGATAGTCCACGCATACTAAGAACAAGAATCAGAGAGATAGTCCAGTCCACCTATACTAAGAACAAGAATCAAAGAGATAGTCCAGTCCACCTATACTAAGAACAAGAATCAAAGCGATAGTCCAGTCCACCTATACTAAGAACAAGAATCAAAGAGATAGTCCAGTCCACCTATACTAAGAACAAGAATCAAAGAGATAGTCCAGTCCACCTATACTAAGAACAAGAATCAAAAAGAAAGTCCAGTCCACCTACACTAAGAACAAGAATCAAAGAGATAGTCCAGTCCACCTATACTAAGAACAAGAATCAAAGAGATAGTCCAGTCCACCTATACTAAGAACAAGAATCAAAGAGATAGTCCAGTCCACCTATACTAAGAACGAGAATCAAAGAGATAGTCCAGTCCACCTATACTAAGAACGAGAATCAAAGAGATAGTCCAGTCCACCTATACTAAGAACAAGAACCAAAGAGATAGTCCAGTCCACCTATACTAAGAACAAGAATCAAAGAGATAGTCCAGTCCACCTATACTAAGAACGAGAATCAAAGAGATAGTCCAGTCCACCTATACTAAGAACAAGAATCAAAGAGATAGTCCAGTCCACCTATACTAAGAACGAGAATCAAAGAGATAGTCCAGTCCACCTATACTAAGAACGAGAATCAAAGAGATAGTCCAGTCCACCTATACTAAGAACGAGAATCAAAGAGATAGTCCAGTCCACCTATACTAAGAACAAGAATCAAAGAGATAGTCCAGTCCACCTATACTAAGAACAAGAATCAAAGAGATAGTCCAGTCCACCTATACTAAGAACGAGAATCAAAGAGATAGTCCAGTCCACCTATACTAAGAACAAGAATCAAAGAGATAGTCCAGTCCACCTACACTAAGAACAAGAATCAAAGAGATAGTCCAGTCCACCTACACTAAGAACAAGAATCAGAGAGATAGTCCAGTCCACCTATACTAAGAACAAGAATCAAAGAGATAGTCCAGTCCACCTATACTAAGAACAAGAATCAAAGAGATAGTCCAGTCCACCTATACTAAGAACAAGAATCAAAGAGATAGTCCAGTCCACCTACACTAAGAACAAGAATCAAAGAGATAGTCCAGTCCACCTATACTAAGAACAAGAATCAAAGAGATAGTCCAGTCCACCTACACTAAGAACAAGAATCAAAGAGATAGTCCAGTCCACCTACACTAAGAACAAGAATCAGAGAGATAGTCCAGTCCACCTATACTAAGAACAAGAATTAAAGAGATAGTCCAGTCCACCTATACTAAGAACAAGAATCAAAGAGATAGTCCAGTCCACCTATACTAAGAACAAGAATCAAGAGATAGTCCAGTCCACCTATACTAAGAACAAGAATCAAAGAGATAGTCCAGTCCACCTATACTAAGAACAAGAATCAAAGAGATAGTCCAGTCCACCTATACTAAGAACAAGAATCAAAGAGATAGTCCAGTCCACCTATACTAAGAACAAGAATCAAAGAGATAGTCCCAGTCCACCTACACTAAGAACAAGAATCAAAGAGATAGTCCAGTCCACCTATACTAAGAACAAGAATCAAAGAGATAGTCCAGTCCACCTACACTAAGAACAAGAATCAAAGAGATAGTCCAGTCCACCTACACTAAGAACAAGAATCAGAGAGATAGTCCAGTCCACCTATACTAAGAACAAGAATTAAAGAGATAGTCCAGTCCACCTATACTAAGAACAAGAATCAAAGAGATAGTCCAGTCCACCTATACTAAGAACAAGAATCAAAGAGATAGTCCAGTCCACCTATACTAAGAACAAGAATCAAAGAGATAGTCCAGTCCACCTATACTAAGAACAAGAATCAAAGAGATAGTCCAGTCCACCTATACTAAGAACAATAATCAGACTAAAATTGCCTAGTATAAGGAAAATACTAATGTCTAAAAATTGAAGAGTTTTCTCTGTTATTCAGACCAGTGTGATATAAAACCGTGATAAAAAACTCCCATTACTACCTGCATTGGGGGAAGCCACCGTGGTGTAGCAGCTAGACGCTCCCCCGCAGATCAGAATGTTGTGAGTTCAGATCCTGATGGAGCCAGACTTGTTTTTATAAATGACCTTAGCTCCCAGGTCAACCCCACTTTGAGTGGGTGCCAAATGCAATCCTGGGATGCGAAGGTGACCACGTCACCCCCCAAGTACCAATCGGTCTATAAAAATACAGGTCTAGCCCTATATGCCCAATAGGTGTGGAAAAGGGTCCTTTAAATTTTTTTTTTAAACTTGCTTCTGTATTTACTACTTTTGCAGTGTAAGCGGAGTCTTCGCCTCTAAAGATTTAGGGCTAGAGCTGTCACCATACAAGTTATGATTTTATTTTTGTCCCCAACATTAAAAATAATTCACAAAAATATTGAGGATTTGAAACCAGATTTCTTGCTTGACAGCCCAACATTCTAACTACTCAGGCCAGCCGCTCCTCATTCACATCATTAATATTAAATAAAAAATATAAATGCTTGCATATGTTAATATCTAGTTTATTTCCATAATTTACCGACTGGCTATGTAGCTTAAATTCGTTTTTATAAAACATACAAGCAGAACTAAAAGATTCATATAATATTTCAAGAAGTAAAATATCACTGAACTTGAGTGTCTTCACTGTATGGAGGATCAACATAAATATCTGTACTGTAAGCTTCATCAAAATAAATGCAATACTTCAACAACTATGAAAATATGGTCACTTAATGTTTCAACAAAATTATAAATTTGTTCAAAGTAAACATAATGAATGAATACAATAATTTGCAATTATGATCAATGCAAGTAAACAGAATAACAAGTAAACGACATAAATGACCAGCTATAAAATAAATAATAACAGACTAGTGAGATAAAACACTTTTTTTTCCTTTGAAGTCGGAGTGCATCTGCCTGAGAGGCAAATAACCAACAGTCTGCACACAAATGTGTCAGATCTGTCAAACGGATGCACACGCAACACTCAGGTTCTGGAACAGGACTGCAGTCCAGAAGTGGACGAACAACCAGAACTTTCCACCAGAGTTTACAGCTGGTGAACGCAAAGAAGAAGAAGAAACACTTTCATTATAATCAAAATATACTGAGCAAACAGGACCTAGATATGATGCAACCACTATTTCTTCTGATTTGTGCTAGCATGCACAGAAATTTTCATGCTGAGCAAATAAGCAGACAATACAATGGTAAAGCTTAGGATAAATAAGTTTATAATCTGTGAATCTTAAAGATATTAAAAAAATATCCATTGAGGCATCAGAGATGTAGTTTTACATAAGTAAGTCTGCTGAACATTTTTGGGACAACCTAAATGATTTTTTCTAATTGTTGGCTTAAATTTAAAAAAAAAGATGACAAAAAAAAAAGGGAAATTTTTTATGAAAAAAAGAAGATAAAGAAGGACTTAGAGAGGATCTAGACAATATCTTTTTATTGCACAAACAAAATTCGAGCTGAGAATAATAACTAATTACTGGACATAAATAGATGAAGAGAGGCATAATTACCTACGTCAGTTGTCTAGGTACTTGACTAAGTTCACTACTGTAATTCTAGTATCTGATGAGCTTTTTGTTCACATAATTTCACAGTTTAGGACAGTATTTTCCAACTTTTGTGTGTGCCACGCCCATGCCGGACTTCCTAAAATTTTTATGCCCTCCTACATAACTAAAACTCAGGACGAGTCCATTTTTTAAACCCCCCTCCCCCTCCCCAACAGTCATATTGCCTCCCTTAACAATCAAACACCCCCCGGCCCCCAAATGGCATGGGCTCCACATTGGGAAACACTGGTTTAGAAATAACACTAGACATAACTCTTTCAACAACCAACAAAAACACACACAAAACTTACATAACCGGTAAATAAATCGGTTAGGTACTATTAAATAAACAAGTATTTGAAGCAAAAATTTCAGAACCATAGCCAACCAGAGAAAAGAAAATAGTTCTTTTGTATTTCAAACTAAATTTTAAGCCAATACTGCGTATTTTGGGGGGATTAAGATTGCAGTAATTAGTAGTGAATGCTTTAAAAACTGGCCAACACCCAATCAAGTATAAAATGTATCTTTAACACTTTAAGTAATTAATCTAATTGACTGAGTGTGATTGAGTCGCCTTTCAGTACCAACTGGTATCATCAGGGTTGAAACTCTACACTGGCTGTTGAAGATGGGGACAGTGTGCTTATGAAAGGTAAAGTCGGTAGATGTGAACCAGCGTCATTGCAAACAACTATAAACCATAAGTGCTCTGCCACCACTACGGACAGCTGATAAGAAACTGTCTGCCTGTGTCGCCGTCCGCACGTAACTCCATAGCTACAGCAACGTTCCTCCATTTACCTCAGAGTGTCAACTCTGGTACCCATTTCCTAGAGGCCGGGTGAACCCCAGGAACCGCCCGGTTTTGAACACCGACCATGGGCTGCAACAATTCGCAACTGGATTTGAAAGCCAGTCTCCTATCGACTGCACTAATGCGGCTAATGCTTATGAGAATGTCCCTAGTTCTGTTATGTTATATTCTTTAACCTTAAGTTTCAGTACCTAACAAGTCATCATACTCATCATACATTTCATGGCCATATCAAAGACAATATGATGTTTTTGCTGTCTTCGGTCACAGACAGGTGTTAAATTTACCTTTTGATCTGAATTATCATGCTAACTACTTCTGTCCCACAGTGCCTCTGTTCAATTCCTTCAGATTTAACTTAAGTATTTATTACTTTTAAACTCATCTCTTGGCACCAGTGGTGGATTGGGCAAATGATGCTGGATTCAGATCTGTATAGACCAATTGACACTCGATGGATGCCTTTTACTTTCCAGGAGATTACCTGGTACTCATTTTAGGCTATGTCGACCTGAGAGGCAAGTACATTTTTTGTGTGTGGGTTAAAAACCAACTTGTGTGGATTTGAACCCAAGATCTTCAGTGTGGCAGACAAGTATCTGGCCACTGTGCTACCATAGCTTACCATATTAAGGTAATATGCTACAATTTTATTTTAATTTTATTTTAACACACTTCCCCCCCCCCCCCCCCCCCCCCCCCCCCCCCCCCCCCCCCCCCCCCCCCCCAAAAAAAACATACAAAAAAACATGTAAACTAGCAAACTACAGACAACTCAAGTGCAACAATAAAATATTCACTGTTTAAAAAGCCAGAATTTCACAGCAGGAAAAACCAAGACAATATGGCATATCCGTACAACAACAAATATGAGCACATCATGAATACATTATAACTGCACTGATAATATAAATATATTCTAATTAAAATGAATTCCACCACTAGTAGCTAATATTGGCAGCAGCAGCAGAAAAAATCCAGGCATGGTAGAACATGTGGTAAACTGTAATCACAGTGCAAACAGGCAACATTTGATAACAGCAACAGTAGTTTTGGAAGTTAAAATAGATGAATATGTAAAACAGAAGCAACATTTCAGAAAAGCGACCATGATTAATCACTTCTGTCCAGATGTGTGCACTTATACAGACAGGACTTTTTCCCCAGACAGTGTGCAACGGTATGCAGTACCGGCATCTCCCCTCCTCCCCCCCACCCTAATAGAGCTTCTTCTTCTTCTTTTTCACGTTCACCAGTTGTAAACTCCGGCAGAAAGTTCTGGTTGTTCATCCATTTCTGGACTACAGTCCTGCCAGAACCTGAGTGTTGTGTGTGCATCTGTTTAACAGATCTGATTCATTTGTATGCAGACTGCTGGTTCCTTGCCTTTCAGGCAGATGCACTGACTTCGAAGGAAGCTCCTAATTAGTCGACTCTTACGACATGTTTTTGGGTAGGCAGTGGATCTATTTTTGTTTTCCCTATAATAGGGCCCCGGAAACCACACAAGGACCTTAAAAGTGCTAAATACAGACATTAGTGACAGTTTCAGTCTGTGACAGAAGAAATTATTTTAATGATTTCTTGGGACTGAAAGAGTTAACCGGCGATGTGTAGCAGCACAAAGCAGAATATGGACAAAAGAAAGATCACAGATTTCTTAACTCTGTTTTGTGGACTATTAAAATGGAAAAGCCCTGGTTAGAGTTATTATTTTTTTATATTCTTTCATAGGTCCCAGTAAAACAGTAGCACCATATTTTCTAGGCTCTCAACAACTGCAGTCAGAGGTGCAGATTCTTCTTCTTCAAAGAAAACAATTTTAGCTAAAATTGACACTGATTTCTCATACATAACATATCAGCCACTGATAATTTAACATCAACTTTTTTCAACATACAACCCAAGTAAAAAGCATTTGATTATAAATCATGCAATAAATCATCACAAGGTGAAAATTAAACTAAACTGTATGCAAACAAATGTTTGATATATGAGTGCAGAAGTTCCAATTAAGTGCTGAGCTATTTAAAATACCGTTATATTCAAATCACATGGAACAAAAAAGTCATGGAGAAGAAATCAAAAATATCTGGAAATGTTCAGGCCAGTTTTTTTCAAATGCACTATGTTAACGTGAAAAGACATGAGTATATTGCACAAAGATGTGTAAATAATAAATACGGCTTCAGTATAAGTGTGGAATTACAAATATTAAAGTATATATTATGGTCCCATTTAGGAATATCTCAGATCAAAACTAACAGCCATGATGGTGCTTTCTTAATATCCTACTCCACACAGGGCAAATCCACAGGTCAGGGGACAGTCTAATATTTCAGGGGGGTGGTGGATAGGCTGCATGCAGTTATGGGAACCTAGGCTGCATGCAGTCGTGAGACCTAGGCTGCATTCTCTTGTGTGACATAGGTGGGTTGGGGTTAGGGCCAGTTCTAGATGTTTTGGGGTCGTTAAAAGCATCAGAAAGCTGGGAAATCCAGTCTTACCACTCTCGAAAATGTTGGACTGTCCTGTGACGTCATCTGGGGTAGGATATTACAAAAGAGCCACCATGATGCAAATGAGAACCAACAGTCAACAATTTGAATTTAGGATTAGCCAGGTGTGTATATCTATATAAGCAAGTTTAACTCTTCTGTTCACATATGGTCATTAGCATCATTGTGTCTAAAGATCACAAATGAAGAAATGAGGAGGAAAACAGAATGTGCATCACTGGCAAATGATTCAAAGTAAGACGATGGAGATGGCTTAGACATGTTTGCAGAATGCCTTGTGACACTGGCAAAAATAGCTCTCCGGTGGACAGCAGATGGGAAAAGGAGACTTGAACGACATAAAGAAACCTGGAGAAGAACAACAGAACGGGAAATAAAGGAATGTAAACTGACATGGGATACCATGCGCAGAAAAGCAGCAGACCGGCACCAATGGAGATCACTTGTAGAATGCCTTATGTATCAACAGCGACATGAAGAATTTATATAGATAGAAGGACAGGAAGAACGGCTCAATGGCTTGGATTTTAGTCAACGCATTTCCCAATCCTCAATTTATTAGGATTTGTGGCAAGTGAAAAAACACTGTTCTCATGGCATTTAGACAATTGCATCATGGAAGAGATTGGTGCCTCCCTACATATTACTCCAAAAGACAGTGGCGGATGCACATATCCCCTATAGCAGCGGTTCTCAAACATGTGGGCCGCGACCCCTTTTTTGGGGTCGAAGGACTCGACTCTTTCACAGGGGTCGCCTAAGACCATCGGAAAACACACAATCATTCATGTTATGAAGTAGCAACGAAAATAATTGTATGGTTAAAGGTCACCATCACACCAAGATTTATTTGAAAGGGTCGCAGCATTAGGAAAGTTGAGAGTCACTGCCCTAGAGCTGGCCTTTATTGTGGAGCCGGCAAAACAAAAAACAAAAAAGCTAAAGATAATGGCACAAACAAAATCACATAAATATTATCTTAACCAGAGCTAAATATCTGCACTTTTCTTTAGTATGTTCTGACTAAATGTAAGAAGCACAACCACACATTACTTGACTAGAACACATGATCAATAATCAATTTCATATATGGTGCATTGCTTACAACATAAGGAATTCAGAAACAAAAATGAAATGTTAAAAGTAAAGGCGTGACTTAAAAACCTACAATGTATATTTTTAAAATAATGTTTCCCTCCAGGATTGCAGTCTGTAGAATTAACAAATCAAGAAGAAAAATCAAAAAAGTCAAAATTGGGGAAACTCGTTCAACCGTATAGCACAGAAATGTTGGGGCACCACAAAATGGTCAACAAGTAACTTGTAACATTGTGTGGGTGGGTCTTGAATATAAGCGTATGGAGGTATTGGGTCTTCACACACAGTGCATCAAAGCTAATGAGAATGGCTAGCTAACTAGCTTCTTTTCTGTCTTTCCTCTCTGAACATAATTTTCTGGTATCATTAGACAAAGCTATGTCAACTCCTGAGGAAAAGATACTAAAAACGGCAAACATAAAAAATTAGGGGAAAAAACGAAAAAAGTCTTCTAAAGTTTTTGGAACCCGCAGGGTCAATTCGTAAAGGCAGACCAAAATAACAAATGGTGAAGGGAACTAGAGAGTGAAGTTACGAAAATGGAGAAGACATGGGGGGGGGGGGGGTGGGGTGGGGGGGACCATGGGTGGGGGGGGGGGGCTGTATGCTATAGCAAAAGATTGAATGATTTGGCGTGAGTTGGTTGAGAGGCTATGTTCTGGTGGGGAAAAAAGGGCAGCAGAAGAAGAAGAATGTCAACACCCAGGAGCACTCGCTGGACAAAATGTCACAAGGGCAGCAGGGAAGACTCAGTCAAGGACACCTGTGTTGGTAATAGTGGACAGTAACTATGTTACCACAACTGCAACTCATATCCTGTCCATGTGGCAAAGACTACTCTTAAGTTCATGAAGGAGACATAATTACAACCAGTGTGCTACTGCAACAATCAGTATCTACAACTTACAACATTTGCTCAGGAAGTCAGATCATCTATTGGTTTGCCCAGAATGTCCTGATGTTGATTCTTATTTGATCACTGGTTCATAAACAATAATTTACACTTCACCATCATGTAGCAGGTCCTTTGTAGAATGTTGCTCTCATTACAGTCAGCCTAAAAGAAACTCAGGCTCTCGCCATCTCTTCTGGCTCGTGCACTTTCCTACCCAAGGTTTCTCTTAATCCTGTGCCCATCTTCATACTGGTAGGCCTCTGCCCATCTTTTCTGGAACTCTGCCTTTCAGCATTATTTTTTTTTTCCAATCCACCATGGCACTTGATACAGCCAAAATATTTCAGTCTCTGAAAAAAGATGCTGTTTACTTGCCAATCTTCCTTGATGTACAGATCTTTAATTTAAGGATGTCAGTATTTCTGTTGTTTTTTTTCATGGTATTCTGAGAGTCCTTCTATAGTGTTTCAATTCAAAAGCCTTTCTTTTCTTCCTTAAGGACTAATTTATAGTCCTTATTTATCAAATATGGCTTTTCTCTTGTGACCCCTACTCTTTCACCTAATGTCAACAATGTAGTGAGGTATTTCTGGATCTTGTAATGATCTCATGAGACTGCACTTGGAGTATAAGAGAAACTTCAAACATACTACAATATAGCTCTACCTGTTCCGTGACTGAATACTACCAAAATCTACAGAAACATAACATACATACAAAAACAGTAACATCAGAATATTGTACAAACACATAACAAATGTAGAATAATGCAACAAAACAACTTTTACAATTCTTAAAACAATATCATGAGACTGTGCCTGAAATATTTGTTAAATCCCAAACATTCCCCACTATGGCACTGCAACATTATTTGACTGAATGTTGCCAAAATCTAACTGAAAGACAATCAAAGGAACAACAGCATCAAAATATTGCACAAACTAAAGTGCAGCAATAAAATAAAGGAGAAACAGTAACATAAATGCAATAATGTAATAAAGGAAAAAAACAAAACATAACTGCAATAAAGGAAAAACACTAACATAACTGCAATAAAGAAAAAAAACCATTAATATAACTATAGTAAAAGAAAAACACTAACATAACTGCAATAAAGAAAAAAAAAACCACTAACATAACTGCAATAAAGAAACAAACAATAACATAACTGCAATAAAGAAACAAACACTAACATAACTGCAATAAAGAAACAAACACTATCATAACTGCAATAAAGAAAAAAAAACACATAACTGCAATAAAGGAAAAACACTAACATAACTACAATTTAAAAAAAACACTAACATAATTGCAATAAAGAAAAAAACACTAACATAACTGCAAAAAAGAAACAAACACTAACATAACTGCAATAAAGAAAAAACACTAACATAACAGCAACAAAGAAAAACACTAACATAACTGCAATAAAAGAAAAACACTAACAAAACTGCAATAAAGAAAAACACTAACATAACTGCAATAAAGAAAAACACTAACATAACTGCAATAAAGAAACAAACACTAAAATAACTGCAATAAAGAAACAAACACTAACATAACTGCAATAAAGGAACAAACATTAACAAAACTGCAATGCAGAAACAAACACTAACATAACTGCAATAAAGAAAAAAAACACTAACATAACTGCAATAAAGAAACAAAACACGAACATAACTGCAATAAAGAAAAAAAAAACTAACATAACTGCAATAAAGAAACAAACACTAACATAACTGCAATAAAGAAAAAAAAACACTAACATAACTGCAATAAAGAAACAAACACTAACATAACTGCAATAAAGAAAAAAAAACACTAACATAACTGCAATAAAGAAACAAACACGAACATAACTGCAATAAAGAAAAAAAACACTAACATAACTGCAATAAAGAAAAAAACACGAACATAACTGCAATAAAGAAAAAAAAAACACTAACATAACTGCAATTAAGAAGAAAAACACTAACATAACTGCAATAAAGAAAAAAAATACTAACATAACTGCAATAAAGAAACAAACACTAATATAACCACAATAAAAAAACAAAACCCTAACATAACTGCAATAAAGAAAAAAACCTCAACATAACTGCAATAAAGAAAAACCCAAAATGCTGTAATAAAGAAAAAACACTAATATAACTGCAATAAAGGAAAAACACTTTAACAATTGCAATAAGGAAAAATACGAACATAATTTCTATTGCTAACTGATACAAAATAAATAATAGCAGAAGGCATGGTACCAGGAAGGAGAGCCAGAGGCCGAACAACACGAAGATGGGCACAGGATATAAGTGACTCCTTGAGTGTAAAAGTACACAAGGCAGGAGAGCTGGCGAAAAACAGTTTTTTTTTCCAGGCAGACCGTGATGAGAGCAACGTTCTGCAAAGGACCTGCTACATGATGATGATGATGATGAACTGATATCATGACACTACAGACCAAAATACAAGTGCTCTGTCACCCTCGATACAGAAGAATGATAAGAAAGAGTGAAAGAAAGAAAGGTGCTGTTCAACTATTTTTCCATAATCAATACAATGCTGAGCTGCTAAGAGCACTGAGAAAACTCAAGTCAAAGAAGGCGCCTGGCGTAGACGAAGTCTCAAACGACATGCTCAAACATATGGGTCCAGTAGCATAAAACATCTTACTCCAGATATACAACAATAGCTGGAAACTAGGCAGAGTCCCAGATATCTGGAAAAATGCTATAATCCACCCTATCCTCAAAAGTGGCAAGGACAAGAAGGACCCCCAGAGCTACAGGCCTGTCAGTTTGCTAAGTTGCCCTGCAAAACTGATGGAGAGAGTGCTGGCCACCAGACTTCAATGGTTCCTAGAATCCAATCACAAACTGGACCCGGCTCAGACAGGCTACCGACAGCACAGAAGCACTGATGACCAGGTAGCACACCTTACACAGGACATAGAAAATGGCTTCCAGGAAAAGAAGAAAACCCTCACAGTCTTTTTTGATATGTCCAAGGCCTTTGACAAAATATGGAAGGATGGCTTGATGCTAAAGCTCTTACATAGTGGAATAAGAGGGAGAATGTACTACTGGATACAAGACTTCCTATCCCACAGGCGGGCATCTGTGAAACTGGATGAAGCACATAGTCCCAGATTCAAGCTGAGAGCAGGAGTACCATAGGGTAGTGTACTGTCTCCAGTCCTGTTCCTGATCTACATCAAGGACCTACCTCAAGCTTTACCCAGACATGTATCACATTCTCTTCATGCAGATGACCAGGAAAGTGTGAATAGTGTCATAAACTGGGCCAACAAATGGGGCCTCGAAGTAAACAAGAACAAAACTGTTGCAACACTCTTCTCATTGTCTACAAAGGAGGAAAAGTTTACATTAAAATTCAACAATGATGCTGTTCCACGCTCCAATACTCCAACCTTCCTGGGCGTCCAGCTTGACAGTCATCTGACATCGAAACATCACATACTAGAAACTAACAAAAAAGCTATGAAAAAACAAGGTGTGATGAAGAAATTGGCAGGCACCACTTGGGGAGCAGACAGTCACATCTTGAAGCAGGTATACACCGGCACAGTCAGACCAACTCTCGAATATGCATCATCGTCATGGATAACAGCAGCCCATTCCAATAAACAGGTACTAGACAAAACGAAGAAGAAGAAAGAAGAAGGACAAAAGCAATTCTACATGCGGAAAAAATGAAGAGAATGCTAAACCACCCATTACACGAAAAATTAGCAGTCAGGACAAAAAAAACGAATAAAGCGCACAAGCCTAAACCATCTAACGAATGTACACCTGAAGAGCTATCTTTCGATCTCTGGGACTCCGAATTATTGACACTCAATGTGTCAACATCCATCCCGAACCTGGGAAACAAAGATGCTGAGCCCACTTTAGTAAAGAAAGCACTCACAATGGAACACCTCAACAACATGTTCCCACAGCACAGCTGGACGAGAATCTACATGGATGGATTAGCAAAAGAGGCAACTACGAATGGTGGGGCAGGTGTTTACATAAAACACCCAGATGCCACTACTGTGTCCCTAGCAGCCCCCACTGGACGAACCTGCTCTAACTACAAGGCAGAACTCTCAGCCCTATTGATGGCAGCACAGTATATGAACAATCTGCAAATCACCGCAGGCAGGATAGTTTTTCTCACTGACTCACCGTCAGCTATACAGGCCCTTGAGTCCAAACCTACCCACAGCACACTACAAAGTCTAACAAAGGAACTTGCTATGTTGTCAAAAAAGGCAGAAATTCACTTGCAGTGGATTCCATCTCACTGTGGCATCAAAGGCAATGAAAGCGCTGATGCTTTAGCCAAGGAAGGCAGTAACAAACCACAGACCTACCAGCCACTTACTTTTCCAGAAGTCAAAACTCTCATTAAGAGAAAATCAGAAACAGATTGGAAAACCAACACTGATTATAACTAAGAAAAAGATTTACTGAAACACTTGAACAGAACAAGTCACAGTTTTTCACTTACATACTGGACACTGCAGACTCAAAAAACACTCATATAAATTAGGTATGAGCCAAACAACTCTCTGCCTGTGCCTTCGTGCTGAACAGACTCCAGAACATGCCCTGCAAGACTGTCCTCTCCTGCGGAGCAACATATGGCAACACCCAGTAGACCTGACAACTAAGCTTTGGGGAAACCTAAGAGACCTTGAAAAGACATCCCAGTTTATGACCCACAGTGGATTATGCGCATGACCAGAGATCTCTGAAGAAGAAGAAGAATTCAAAGCCAAACTTAGAAAGCCTCTGATGAACTGTGACATCTTTGTCATTTAACAACTGGTCATTTACTACAAATAGATTGTAATACCCCCCCCCCCCCCCCCCCCCCCCCCCCCCCATACTCCCACAAAGAGCATAAATCAAATTTTAACATGTTTCTAAGAAGAACTGTAAAACAAACCAATACAGCAGAAAAATGTACACTTCTTACAATTGATGGCAATAAATATATTTACTTTTTATGCGAATTTTGGACAGCCAGAACTTTAAAACATATTGAAGTTAAAAAGAGGAAATTGTTTCATATCAATGTTATATTCATAAGATTAGTTTCAGTAAAAGACTAATTGCTTAGTCCTACTAAAAACATCACATAAAATCTAGCAAAATACACACACAAAATGTGAGAATAAATGTCAGGCAAACAAGAAGAAAAAACTGCAAGCAGACATTAGGTCCTAATTGAAAAATATATTTTAGTGACTTCATAAACAATGGCTAAATGTTTACGTTGATTGCAATATAGAGTTAGGTTATATAATTGTTTTGTATATAAAAAGCCATTATCCAAATACTACAATGTGTCAACTGATGCAGTAGAACAGACCAACACACAGGAAAGCAACAGCTAGTAGTGGAGAAGGTGGGGCGTTAACCCCGCTCCTCTCTTGACAACGATCATGCTCTCTTTATAAGAACCAGTGTGTTCTTTCAAAGCCTTGTGCTGAAGAAAAAAAAATATATATTTAAATATTAGCTGAGAATACATACAGAGTGCTATCATGATTTCATTGGGGGGGGGGGGGGGGGGGGGGGTGGGGGTGTGGAGGGGGGGAGTGGTCTTTAGGCATGGCGCCGCCTCAAGTGCTAGAGGTTCCAGGTTCAATCCCTGGTATGGGCTGAGATTTTCTCACGTGGACTTGGACTTCTAGTAATTCCTCCTGGTCTCTGGGTAGTGAGATCGGACGCCCGTGTGCATTGTTGTGCATGTAAAAGACTCCTTGGCAGTTGGAAATCGAAAAGATTAGCCTAAGGTGCTGCCCAGGAAAAATTTAGAGTTAAAAATCTACCTAAAGTATTTCAGGATCCTCGCCCCTGCTACAGAGCCTGTGCACTGTGCTGAGCGTCTTCGGATTCAGACTTGGGTTAGAAGAAGAATGGAGCACTTATGGGTTACTACCCGTGTGCCAAGATGTTGACCCGTTGTTCAAAGTTCATGATTTCATTCTTGCTTTATTCTTAATTTTCACGCATGGCTTTGAAAATAAACTTGCAAATTATATTGTTTTGGGTGCTGGTACGAGAGGAAGCAAAAAAGTAAGTTACAAATGGTTATGGGATGGCAGGAAAATGTAGCTGGTGGTTTCTTAAGGTATCATTAGGTGACAGCAACATCCAACTTTATGTTTCCGATCCGTTAGGTGGTGCTTGGTGTTGCATGCGCATTTGCAATGATGGGACAAGTGCATCAATGTCGGTAGGAAATTATGTTGGAGAATAAAGGCACAGTGTATGTATAAAAATAAAATGCCTGTTTAGACTGGTCCATAACTGGTTGATTTTTGTAGCTAAAGTATTTTTTGAGCTTAGGATTGCAAACTCCAAGGCCAACCCTACCCTCAGTCACCTTTGACAGCATGCCTGATAGGGTAGTATAGGTTTACTATTCTTTACTTCTCTTAAAAAGCCTGGTAACAAATGGTGACATGAAAAACAGCTTACAAACAGTAGCTAGGACTCAACCCTCAAAGATGTGTTTGATTCCTGAGGACATAAGATATTAACAGTCATCTGAATGCACCAGATTATATTCCATATGGCTCGACCTCTCTGCGAAGAATGGCAATTGCCTGCAAAGTGTTGTACAAAGCACAAACTCCACAGCTCCAGCAATTATCCCCAGGAATCTCTGTAAGTACCGCACACCATGAACTGAGTGATTCAGCCCATGAAACAAACCAACAACCTTCACAGCACAAGACAAACGGCTTGACAACTCCACGATGGAGACTCTCAATCATATGTTGACCAAACAAGTAAGTAAACAAGTATAAGATCCATAATCATCATTGGAATTACTGGGAATATCGTTGTTATTGGCCCCTTTCTGTATTTACAGAAGATACTGTTATAAGTTGCTGAAGCAGCGGTTCTCAATCTTTCTAATGCCATGACCATTTAATACAGTTCTTCATGCTGCGGTGACCCCCCAACTTTAAAATTATTTTTCGTTGCTACTTCATAACTTTAGTGAATATGGTTTTTTTTATGGTCTTAGGCAACCTCTATAAAAGGGTTGTTTGACTCACAAAGGAGTCAGGACCCACAGGCTAAGAACCGCTGTGCAAAAGAGAAACACAGGACCACCACTCACAGTGATGGCAAGACCCTCTCATGTCTTCCACAATTGGAGCATGGGATTTCAGGATCACTGTTGCCATCGTATATGTTTCACGTACTTCTTCTACAAAGCTCAGCTCTGAACCTATCTGCAGTCATTTTCTCCATTACCCCTGTTCCCTTCCTAATGTTCACCACCATTCAGTACAGTCCATGGTATTCTGTTCCTATGAATCCCTATCAATACCTGCATCACTCTTGTCCCATGCATTAGCCCTATATTTTTTAGACTAATCACCACTTAATGCATAATCAACATCATGTCAGCTGCCTTAGCTTTCCAAGAATTTGTCTCTTTCCGGCTCAATTTAACTAACAGCCCAGGCTAATGAAAAAATGGTGGTTGGGGGGGGGGGGGGAGCGGAGATCGTGTCCTAGAAGGATATTTGAAAGCATGACTACTGAACAGGTTACTTTGCAAGTTACTGTGTTTAATCCTGTTTAGGATGAAATTTTTTGTTATTTGAAGCCCTACCCTGGCTTTTGCCAGGGGCTGTAATATAGGCAGGCCATAAATATGGCCAATTGTCTGAATGCGGTTTCTGGGACCTCTCCACGGCGATCCTCATCCGCATGGTGGCACTTTGTGTCATCGGGTGTTTATCGCTTGTGTGATGTCCTAGTGGGGTAGAAAGTCAGTCAGTCAGTCAGTTACTGTGTTACTATCACTCCCCCCTCCCCCCAACATCAGAAATATACACAACTGAATATGTGCGAATGTGTGTATATATATATATAGTGGAATACTTGTTTCAATAACTTACCAATACTACACAGGATAATCTTTGCCTGAAAGAACAACAAAAACACAATATAAGTTTGGGAATGACTAGGTGACCTATGGATCATTCATACACAATTGTTTCATATCTAAAGGCTCTAGGTAAACCCAGCCATACACACACACAAACTACTCAGTCTCTCACCAGCTCTCCCCTTGCACATTTTCCTACCCATTACCCAAGATATATTGTGTGCCCATCTTTGCACTGGTTGGCCCTTGCTCCTCTTTCTTGTACCATGCCTGCGGCTGATAATTTTATCCAGGCCACCGTGGTGGTTGAAACGGCCAAAATATTTCAGTCTCGGAGACAAGATACTGTTTACTAGCCAATCTTTTTTGATGTTCGGGACTTCCGTTTTCAAAATGGCGGACGGCAGCTGTGTTTATTTTCGCTGGCTGTCAATTCTCTCGGATTGTTCTGTTTCATAATCATGGACTGCTATTTTATGCGCATTTCCAATGCAGGATATTATGTGTTTTTCGTGGGAACAGAGTGTATTGTGGTTGTGCTGTGTCGGGGCGGGATAATGACCGATAGTTTTGGCAGCCTCGACCACGCTGCCTTCGCAATGTTTTGATCGCTGCGGTCCACTCGGGAAGACAGAATCTCGTCAGCAGGGGACTGCAACTGTCTAGAGAGCAAACTCGATAAAAGCTGTCCCCAGAAACGGAATGTGTCAACTATATATTTGGTGGGGAGGAATCGACACATACGGTTAACTCAATGGCCATGGCCCATTTGATTTTCGGACCTTTTAGGATGTCAGTATTTCTGTTTTTTTCTTTGTCTATGGTATTCTGAGAATCTTTCTATTTCAGTTCAGCTCATAAGCCTCCATTTTGTCTTTAATGACTGAGTTAGTCCAACACTCAAATCTGTATATTGCTACAGGGATGCTACAGTCAACTAGTTGGGGGTTTCCTTTGAAGCCGAAGTGCGTCTGCCTGAGAGGCAAGGAACTAACAGTCTGCATACAAATAAGTCAGATCTTTAAAAACGGATGTGCATGCAACACTTAGATTTTGGAACAAGTCCAAAGTCCAGAGATGGACAAACAACCAGTACTTCCCGCCAAAGTTTACAGCCGGTGAATGCGAAGAAGAAGAAGAAGAAGAAAGAAGATGATGAAGAAGAAGAATAAGAAGAAGATGAAGAAGAAGGAACACTGTCACCATAAAGTGGAGTGACCAGTTTTCTCCTTCATTGTGTATCCTTCCTAGACAATTTCATAAAACTGCCTGCTACCTATTGATTACTTAACTTTAGGTTTGTAAAGTTAAAGGTAAAGAGCCCTTTTTCAAGCCCTTCATACGGATTAGGTGTGCAGACTAACTGACTGACGTTCAAAACCGTCAGGACCTCACACCAAGCAATAAACACCTAGTGATACAAAGTGTCACCATTTCAGATGAGAATCACTTAGGGAAGTGTCGCCATTCAGATGAGAATCACTCAGGGATGGGTCCCAGAAAACCCTGTTCAACCCATAGGCTGGGTTACAACAGCCAAGGTGATAGCTTAAAAGAAAAACGCATCTGACAACTGGACACTTTATTTAGAATGGAAATAAGGTGTGCATTTATGGCTTAAGACACATATTTTATAGACCAATCAGCAATCAGTGGGTAATATGATCAACATCATGGTCGGCCACTTTTACTTCCCAGGACTTTACCTGGTAACCATTTAAGGCTGCACCAACCTGGAAGCCAAGGTGAATTTTGAAGAAAAAAAAGTCTTGCTCTGTCAGGGCCTGAACCCTTTACTTCCACAAGCAAGTGCTAGCTGCTACACCATGTTGGCTTCCTTCCTCAGGCTTGTAATTATAGCTATCTAATCCACTTTAACAAGGGCACAGCTTACCTCTCCTTGATCTTCACTTTCAAAAACATAACATTTGAAATCCTTGGCCATGTTACAAGTTGTTTCCCTGTAACACGAAAAAAAATTTATTTAACTAAATGTCTAATAATTGAACTATTTTCACTTTCATCATCACCAGCATCGATATATATATATATATTTACATGCATACATATATAATCATATTTTTACATGCATTCATATATAATCTTCCCACAAGCAGACATATATAATATTTGAACAAAGAAGACACAAAACAATAGATTGCACAATTTATTGCCTGGCATATTCGCTGTATCTCGTCAGGTGCATACTACAGTAACAATTACATAAATGAAGCAAATAAGTGAATCCTTTATAACTGAAGTACAATTTTAACAACGACCAAACATGACTGCCTGTTTTTACCAGAGCAGCCGTAAAGAAAGAACCATCTCTTTCTGAATACAGAGTTCTGGGCGTAGGTGACGAATCCCGGAGGCTTCGAGAAATCTTCGCGTTCTGCCATTGGTTGATGTATGAAGGATTTGAAATGCGTTATTTTTAGACACCACCTGTCAAGAGGGGTGAACTCTGCTGCCAGTATTCTCATTTTGAATATTATTTTGCATGGCTTTTTCAACCCATTCTGGAATGTGCTCAGCGACTCGTTTCTGCTCAGCGACTTGTTTCTCCAGGCGTCAATCCGTTCTGCCCACGCAAGCAGCTTCACAGCTACATTTAAATTGGTAGATACAATTTGATTTGGCGTACATCGACACCGGTTGTTTCACCGAGGGCGTTGGCATGGGTGTAGTTTTAAACCTGATAATAGGCAAAGCGGCGTAGAAAATTTGGCTGACTGTTGTTTTGAGCCAGTCGTATAGCCATTTCATAACGTCATCCCCTTGATAGGTTAGATGTATGTAGACTTGTTGTTTGGGGACTGACGTTTCTGTAGTAGTTGGTTTAGGAGGTTAGCAGTGGCACTTAATAAAACCAACTGGGTATCCGTTCAATAATAACGTTTGTTTAAGGGTTTCTAGTTTAGACTGTAGTGTATCATTGGAGCAAATCTTTCTAGCGTGGTTGAATAATGTTCGTAGGCCACATTTGTACTGGATGTGTGCAAAGCTTTTAAAGTTCATGTACTGGCCCGTCCAAGTATCGTTCCTATATACTGATCGTTGGATGGTGCCATCTTCCTTCCGTCTGATCAGGATGTCTAAAAAGGCGATTGTGTTGTTACATTCATGTTGTAGGGACAGTGAGATGTTTTTGTGTGCCCGGTTCATCTGCCTGTGTAGTATTTCTGCTTGTTGTTTTTCAGTGGCAACAAAAAGAATATCATCTACACAATGTTTTTAACACATCAAGTTATCAATGTCCAGAGATCTTTTTTTCTTCTGAGTGTGCCATAAAGATGTCTGCCTGGGTAGGACCCAGCTGGCTTCCCATGGCCACTCCGTCAATCTGGCGGTAGGACTGCTTGAGGAAATTGAACTTGATATTAGATGTGCACAATAACAACAGTGTCTCCAGTTTTGAGGCAGGCAGATCCAACTTTAGATTCTTCTTTGTTATACGGTCCCAGATGATATAATATTGCACAAAATATTTACTAATGTAACATACAAGTTGTTTCCTGGTTAGTAGATTTCACCTCTCTCACTCTTGTAATTTAGCCAGTTAATGAAACCAATTGTCTAAATGCAACCATACAGTCCCTGTATGTATGGGCTCTTGGTTGGGGGGGGGGGGGAACAATTCCACTGCCACTTAATAAACATGTTGTACCAAGTGACTAATTAATAATTTGCTGAAATCAGATATGTTGGGTCGAAATGCACAATTTCACAGCATAACAGTAAACAACAATATATGGTAGATAGTAAAGTAAAAGACTCTTCCGTGCATTAAGGTGTATTGGGCATACAGGGTTAGACCTACATTTGATAGACCAATCAGCACTCTGTGCGTGCCAGCGGCCTTTACTTCCCAGGACTTTACCTAGTACCCATTTAAAGGCTGTCGGCCTGGGAGCCAAAGTCATTTTTTTTTTATCCAGCTTTGTCAGGACCTGAACATATGTCCTTTGGATCTGCAGGCGAGTGACTAGTGGCTCACACAACCTTTTAACGGTAAATACAGAGGAAGAAGAAGAAGTAGAAGAAGAAGAAGAAGAAGAAGAAGAAGAAAAAGTAGAAGGAGGAGAAGAAGAAGAAGCAGAAGGAGGAGGAGGAGAAGAAGAAGAAGAAGAAGGAGGAGGAGGAGAAAAAGAAAGAAGAAGGAGAAGAAGAAAAAGAAGAAGTAGGAGAAGGAGGAGAAGAAAAAGCAGAAGGAGGAGGAGGAGAAGGAGAAGAAGAATAAGAAGAAGGAGGAGGAGGAGAAAAAGAAAGAAGGAGAAGAAGAAAAAGAAGAAGAAGAAGAAGAAGTAGAAGGAGGAGAAGAAGAAGAAGCAGAAGGAGGAGGAGGAGAAGAAGAATAAGAAGAAGGAGGAGGAGAGAAAGAAAGAAGAAGGAGAAGAAGAAAAAGAAGAAGAAGAAGAAGTAGAAGGAGGAGAAGAAGAAGAAGCAGAAGGAGGAGGAGGAGGAGAAGGAAAAGAAGAATAAGAAGAAGGAGGAGGAGGAGAATAAGAAAGAAAAAGGAGAAGAAGAAAAAGAAGAAGAAGAAGAAGAAGAAGAAGAAGAAGAAGAAGAAGAAGAAGAAGAAGAAGAAGAAGAAGAAGAAGAGAAGAGGCAGAAGAAGAAGAAGAAGAAGAAGAAGAAGAAGAAGAAGAAGAAGAAGAAGAAGAAGAAGAAGAAGAAGAAGAGAAGAGGCAGAAGAAGAAGAAGAAGAAAGAGGAGGAGAAGAAGAACTGCACCTGAACAAGATCAAAATGAAATACAAATCTTACCGTCTTTAACTATTTTAATCAGAAAGAATTGTGAAGCGGATTTTCAATAAAGACAGTAACCGCAATTTAAAAAGGTGTGCATTAACTGTTTTAAAAAAATTGCAACAAATGAATTTTTTTTTAAACATGTACTGTACTGCATGATGAAATATTTAGCCAGATTTCTTTAGTGTAAAAGTCCCTTTTTTTTGGCTGCATTGAGAAGCTAATTGTTTTTTTCCACTTCAAAACTGACCTTGGCAATCAGACTGACTAGCCTAAAATGAGTTTAGACAGATAATGCACTGGTAAGTAAAGAATGCTCATTGCACTCAGAGGAAAGGCAAGACGGACATATAACCAGATTGTGACTGGTACCATCAGTATTGGAACTCTACGCTGGCTGCTGAAGATGAGGATGGAGCATGCATAGGAATGCCCGGGGCGCTGTGATGTCAATCCTTGACTCAACTCAACTGGGAATTAAAAGCAGCCAGCATGATGCCGACCACATCCCCCACATATGGCTGACTGGTCTATTAAATATGTGTTGAGACTACATATTCCAGGTACAAATACACATATACAACAGTTGAATGGAATACAAAGAGTTCAAATCTAGCATTCTCATTCGTGAGGTACTATCTATCCTAACATCTGCAGTCTACTCACCCTGCAATGTAAGCAAAATACAAGAGCATGTCTGTTCTCCGGCCACAAGCCGACACTTCTGTGTAAGAATGGTTCAGCAGAAGCTGCAAGAGAATTAACAACAGACATTCACCAAATGTAGATTCAGATTTATTCACCCATTTACAATCTCTCCTCCTCTGCACTGAAGTATGAAAAATAGTGTAGGCGCATTCAATCCTGTCTCAATGTGGGCCACAATTTTTCGTTAATTTAAAGCCCCACGGCCGTAGTTGCGAGCCTTAATATAACCTAACAGTTGAGCGGGATTTCTATAACTTGTGTCCGGGTGATCCTCATCCGAATGGTGGCGCAACGTGTCACCGGGTGTTGATCGCTTGTTGTACGGTCCTGGTGGGTTGAATTTCATTCGGGTACCTTAAATGGTTATTTTATTTTATCCAATTTAAGCAGTAAAGTTCCTTATCCATGCCTTGATGTGTAATGGGACTTCACAGAGTGCTAGCCAAATATTTTTCCCTGTGTAATAATAGTTGAAATAGATGAACAACCAGAACTTTCTGTTGGAGTTTACAGCCAGTGAACATTACAAAGAATTTTGAGAAAGACAGGTGAGACAAGGAAGAGAACTCACATATCATGGCCTATAATATGTTAAAGCCCAACTCTTCACACTTCAATGGTAGTATCTGCTATGGAGCTACATTTACCTTTAATATAACTCTTACAAACATTAAGTTAACCCTTTCTGCCCTACAAATTCTTTGAAAATGACACTTTTCCCAAATTTTGTTTAAAAAAAAAAAAAAAAAAACACTAGAGAAAGAGGAGAAGAAGCAGAAGAAATTTTCAGTTCTGGTCAGTTTTTATAAAAATCCAGGGGGTCGAAACCTATGACCACCAAGCAGTTAGGCAAGCGTACTAAGTTACTGCACCATCACTGTTCCCTAATCAAAAAAATTATTTTTTCATTATTTTGTACAAATGTTATTTTGTTTTTGTTTTTTAAATATAAAGATATGTAGTCACTAAATACTAACAAAGCAAATAAATGACTGCTTTCCTTTGATCAAGAAAATAGGGGTTCTGTTGATACAACCACAAAGAGCAAAGTGGTGTTATTAACATTTATTATGATGTTCAAGAACAAACTGCCCTCCATCCAAGTGCACAAAGAACAGTTAACATATGAGAAGAAGCTAAATATGCAGAGCTCATACCTCATTGTCGGAAAGTCGCCTAACCTCCACACCTGTCTCTGTTGTGTGAATCTTCACTACCTGCAACAAAATCGATTACAGATTTAATAACAAAAAATTTCAACAATTTTACTATTCCTATCCTTTTGAGGAGAAAGCGATCAAATAAATTAACTGAAAGTATAAATATAGTGACCTTTAACATCAGTGACATTGGGTGTTAGCCGTATGTTGAGACATACATTTGTAAAGACTACTGGGCACTCCGTGGGCGAGTAGGTCAATATAACACTAGTGCTTCATTCCCGATGTTTCCTGGTACTAATGTTGACTCTCTGAGTGCCAAGGAACATATCAGACATTCATAGGTTCCTACCTAGAAGCCCAAATAATGCATGGTGCGCCAATTTTATGTCTCCCTTTACTACCCCTTGGGCCTGTGATGCTAAACCCACTAGGATCCAAAGAGTTAAGCTGATGTGACGAAATGACCTCAGTGGTCTCAGAAGTTATATTGAGTTTAATAATTTCTTATGTTCAGAGAAGGACAAAGAATTAACAGCAATAGACACTGAGCCTAAAATAGTTCTAAAACCACTACAAGGGATTTGAGAATTGTGTAAAATGTGTTTCCAGTCTCTCGCCAGACAAAGCAACCTTGCTTTATGTGATATTACCTAATACTACTGTAGCTAGAGTTTCACCTGCCCGTGTCAGATAAAGTCTGTAGAGGCAAGTAAAGGGGGAGATAACGTAGTATCACACCTGATTAGCTCCCCTGAACCCGACCGTAGTATAATAAAAGTTGCATAACACACACAGAGTAGGGCTTTTGAAAAGGCTAAATCAGGGGAATTAAGTGGTCTGGTAAACATTTCTAGACAGGATGGCGTCCAGCGTCTGAAGTTTCACACATGATAGTGAAATTCTCAGGAGAACAGGTGTTTGGCTATTAGGAATGTTTAATCTTGGTCAAGGTCGTACTGTAGGCCGTTAACTGTGAGTGACAGGCCCATTGATAGCTAGGTTGATCTGATAGGTACCTCAGAGGGGGGCTTAAGTCATCTCCTTGAGGGTTGGGTAGAACCTAGTAGAGGGTGGAGTTTAACCTTGCAGACAGATAGAGGTATTAATAAGACCAGCCCTGGAATTCCCGTCATAATCGCTGCCATGAGCAACAAACAGGTCGACCTTAGAGGTAAATCTAATGGTTTGATTCTAGTTTGGCGATTGCTGGAAGTTTCCAGGTAAGCATGTACAATTATTTTCAATCTTGTATACATAGGTTAGGGAGTTAGCTAAAATCTATTCTACCTTTTCCTAATTTGTCTACACATTCTGCTTGAAATAGTTCTTTGTGAGTATTCAGTATCTCAGTTAGGGAACTGCTAAACCATTTCTATTTCTTGTATGTTTGTGGCACATGTTTTTCAGTGTATGTTTTCATGTTTATAAAATAAGACTTGTATACTGAAATGTAATGAAATTATAATGTTTCAACCATCAAACAAAACATGAGTTTGGACTGTGGGAAATGATGCCCACCTATGCAGCCATGCTGTTACATTTTGTATGCCCACCATGTGCTCACCTAATGTGTTCACCTAAACAGGGGATTTATAACCCCAGGGGGAAGAATCATGAGTGTATATTATTCACTGTCACTGAAAGATAATATTCAGGACAGCATGCTCGAATAAAATGTTTGGCGTGTTCAGCACATAACCTGCGCCACATGTTTATGTCAAATCAATATCAGCAAGTTGGAAGTCTGAGTGATGACGGACAACAGAAAGTCAACTATAATGACAGAACTTTGTCTGAGAGCAACATAGCCTGGATATTAGTTCAGTTAATCTGGTGGAGGGGATGTGTTGAGAGGAAAATCCCTATTCAACATATAAATCATTTAAACCCAAATCCAGAAAACCCACGACCCGGGACGACACACTAAAAGTGTTGTAATCTCAAAGGGAGTGGGACATAACGTCACAGCTGATATGACTTGGGCGTCTAGGTGGTCAAGCAGTTCGCCTCACACTCTGAAGGTCAAAGGTCCATTTCAAGGAGCATCGTTCAGTTCAAGATTTCCCCGTGTGGGTTCCGGGGCCCCCATTATGGGGAAAACAAAAAAAAGACCCCCTGTCCCCTAACAAGCATGTTGTAAGAGTCGGCTAATTAGGGGTTTCCTTTGAGGTCAGAGTGCACCTACCTCAGATGCAAGGAACCAACAATCTGCATACAAAAAAGCCAGATTTGTTAATAGTTTTTGCACGCAACACTCGAGTTCTGGAACAAGACTAAAGATTAGAAGTGGACGAACAACCAGAACTTTCTGCTGGAGTGTACAGCCAGCAAAAGCAAAGAGGAAGAAGAGCTCATGAAAGCAATTAGCATGAACTCCATAAGGCAAGCATGTTAAGCAAAAGCACTAATGCGTTGTCCCAGACGGGCAGAGCTCTTCAAGTTGACATAAAATAATAAATAAGATGTATATACTATGTACAGTCACCTAACACTCTTAGTTTAGCCTGTTGCTTTTTGTATGATCACATTAAACTCTTAGCATTACCTGTTTCTTGTGTTCTCTATTTGTTATGACACTCTCGATTGAATCATGGATTCTGTCTACCCTTCCATCCTAGGAAAAAACAATGCATGGCACATAACAGTTAGGCATGTGAATAATAAAGATACACCAATTCAATAACCTGAAATAAAATGGCCCATATATAAAATCAAGTATTATCATTACGCCGAAGGTTACTTGCAATTGATCTTCAATATCTTCTTCTTTTTGTTTATCCGAGTGACATCAATGCATTGTGCCTGTGATATTTGTGCCTTCCGGCTGACACATCCGACTTCATCCAGCATTTGTTGACCGGGTTAACTTCCAGGATAGTTTTGTGGGATAGGGACAGGTTATGGCCTTACTTGTGTGCTGGTGTTCTCTTTTTTTCCCTTATCCATGTACAGAAGTGGATGAACAACCAAAGTTTACAGTCGGTGAATAAACAAAAAAGTTCAAATCCCTACAGAGGCAAGTTTTTCTTTTTTTTTAAATCACTGACCTTGGTTTCCTGGTCAACCTGGTCTATTTTGGGTACCAGGAAATGGAAGGCACTGATATGATGCTGACCATATCACTCCTCAAGCCCTGACTTGTCTATAGCCCCATATGTAGTTGTGGCATGAAATACTTTTTTTTAAATCCTGATTTACCCAGTATACGTATAAGTCATGCTGATCCTGAAGGTACTTATAAATGTACTGTTGTAGGTAATTTCTGTGTGTGCAAATTTAACTCTTTCAATACCAAACAACTCATCATTCATTTCTTGATCTTTCCAAAGTAATGTAATGTTATTGTTTCTTCTACCATGAGTGAGTGTTACATTACCCCTTTGTAATGGAATTATTAGTTTAACCACTATTGCCCCACAGTATTTCTCTTGAACACCTTCATAATTTAGTATTTATTATATTTAAGCTCAACTCTTTTGGATAGATATAAGGAGAAGTGATAACTGCTGGGTACTGAAAGAGTTAAAGTTCTGCTTGAGCAGACACAATCTGCTACTACAGATTGTTTGTAGCACATGAAGGTATTAAATTACCTACTGATGATATCAGAAGCACACATGTACTTCTTCCTCAGCATTTCAAGCCCTTGAGGTTCAGTGCTGCAGATATCACCCACCTCCATTCATCTCTTTGGTTGGCCTTCTCTTTCCAGTTGGTGACACCAACAGTTTGTAGGTCTGTCCGTATATTAACTCTCCATCATCTTCTTGGTCTGCCTTGTGGTCTACGATCATTCAGCTCCCTATGTATACAGTTTTTACTTCTCTGTCATCTGACACTCTCTCAATTTGCCCCAGCTATTTCAGTCTAGAAACAAACATGTCTTGGCAAATTGGACACAACGTAACAGATGCTGACAGTGCTACTGGATAGGAAACACTATGAGAAAATTGTAGAGCAAATTCTTCTTCTTTTTCTTCTTTTGTGTTTGCCATTTAAAAAAAGAACAGTGAAATTTAAAAAAAAATAGAGGCAGGAAAGAAAAACAGAAAGAATTTAAAAAGCATGTAATCTTCTTCTTCTTGGTTAACCAGCTGTAAGTTCCAGCAAAGAATCCCTGGTTGTTTTGTCCACTTGGATTTTGGCTTTGTGCAAGGGCCTGAGTTTTGAGTGTACCTCCATTTCACTGGCTTATTTGTGGTTGTTCCTTGCCGCTTGGGCAGGTGCACTCAGAATTCAAAAGAAGCCCCCAATTAGTTGAATCCTATGACATGCCTGTTGGTGAGGCAGTGGGTCTATTCATGTTGTCCTCCCAATAAAACCCCGGAACCCACATTAAGAAAAGAAGGGGGAAAAAAGGAAACTAATGTTTACCTCTCCAAGGGGATACACTCCTCGGTAGACGACTGTATACTCTGCCCTGTGGACAAAAAGCCATGTGATTTCTATTAGACAAGAGATAATAAATGTATAAAAATTCATATATTTTGGAGGACAGTGTCTTCCAATAACAAACACCATTACCATACAGGCAGAAGGATAAGAGCATCCCCTAACAAAGGAAAATTAAAGTATCTTCACTAGACTATGAACATCTCTAGGCGAGGTGGCGTATCCATTTAGTTCTAGAACTTACGTAAGAAAACCATGGCAGTAGATGATAGTCTGAGCTCATGGGCAGTCAACAGATTATTGTTGGTCACAGTCTCGAGCTGCAAACAGTTGACACACAGTCACGCTACAGAGGTCTGGATATAGAGTGGAACATCAGGATACGTGAGTACCTGGATACCAGTTTTTCAGGATCTGAGGTCAAACTCGCCAATATTTTTGCCCCAGGATTTCTTCTTCTGCTTTTATCTGAAGATGTAATTGTGCAATACCCATTAACAGCATGGCTGTGACATTTGCACCTTTCGGCCAACAAATCCGACTTCTGTTGGCATTTGCTGACTGGGTTAGCCTTCCCAGAGCTCCAGGATATGAGGTGAAATCCAGGAAGTGAGCTGGAGAGGCAAGAACCCTTGGCGTTACCCCGACAGCATATTGGTAATGTTTAAATGAATTAAGTCACGTTAATATTGCTGAATGGAGAATTTAAGAAAGCCGCCAAGGCATGTGATGATGATGATGGACTGTTGTATTATGGTAGAAAGTAAACTTGTTTTCCACCTCCAGGTAAAAAAAAACACAGAACCACACATTTTCCCCATTAGTGGGAAAAAAACTCTACCTCTTTTGAAACCAATAGGGTGATTTTTGGATGGCTGCAACAAGTTAAAATAATTCACATACATTTTAACTCTACCAGAGCGCTGACCCGCTATTACAGGAATTTCCTAATCTGCCACTAAACCGCTGTCTCTCAATGTCTGGAATTAGCGTACAATGAGAAAACAATGCGTCGCACACTAAAAATAACTAGCCAATCGTAATCAGATCTTGTGGATAATCTTTTCAGATGTCTGCCCGCACGTGTTTGGATTCAATTTATGTTGATTTACATGAAAAAATCTGAAAATTCACAATAAAATGAGCGGCTGATGAACTAAGCACTTTGACAGGAAAGTGAAGTAGGTCTAGGCATTTCACAGTCCAACAGGTGATCAATACTTTGGTTGACTCAGACTCTGTGGAGTCACAATTTCATGAAGAATATGTTCCCATTTGAAGTGACACAGACAATGAGAGCTCGAATGATGAGGAGAATCTTGAAAATTATAAATATAGAAATAGATCGAAAGTAGGGGAAAAAAAAACATCTGGTGTTCACTTTGTGAAACAAGATTGATCCTAATAGGTAGATTGGCACACAAAGGTGGAATATTGGTGCTAGATGAAAGGTAAACCTATTCTCTACAATGTCTCTAAGTTTTATTTTATTTTAACCACTTGTTTGCAGGTAACTAATATTTTTATATATCATGTTGGTTTTTTCGCGTTAATGACCAGGAGCTCAGGTATAGGGGGCAGTTAGGTTCAGGGCCTCAGGTCTGGTAGGGTTATTGGGATAAATAGTTTCAGATATGAGTTATTCACCATACGAGCTCAGCCAATCAAAGGATTAAATTTGTATGCTGAGGTTCCATTTAACTGAAGAAAAAAAAAAAGCTACTTTTCCTCTTTTGCATTTCATTGCTGGCAGAAGATAAATTTTAAAAAAAAATACTAACACATGATAGATTCAACCAAAATTACATGATTAGCAGCGGATAAAAATAATTTTAGAAGGGCCAGTTTCAGGGATCTCTTTCTTCCCTGACGTCGCGAGGCATTCCAGAAGTAGAGGGTAGAAAAAGAAGAAGATCATTTTTTTAAATCATATAACACAGTATGGGTACAGATACATCACAAAAAACATCACATAACTAGCAGCGGATGGATACATCACAAAAACATCACATAACTAGCGGAGGATAGATGCATCACAAAAACATCACACAATTAGCAGAGGATGAATACATCACAGATAATATCACTTGACAAGTACAGGTATGACTTAACACAAAAACATCACATAATGGATACAACATTTTTAAAAAAAACATCACATAAGTGACCCACAATGGATACAGCATAAAAACATCACATAAGTAGCAGAGGATGGATAGAGAACAAAAACATCACATCTTACTTTCCATCTGGACCATGCACAGGGATCTCGTCTTGCTCCTCCTCTGGCAGCAGTGCATGGGCAGGCTTCCGGATGCTCTTCAAAGCATCTGGTTGCATCTCTTGAGATGTGCCTACTCGACCAAAGTCAAAGTCTATTTGCCGTAGTAGGTGAGCAATTGGCCTATAGATCTGGCCATTTGGCAAGCGTCCCTAGAAGAAATAAATGTGACTTTTAACTTCTTCATTTAGTACATGATGTACAGCTCTGATAACTATGTCCCCAGTCTTGTGTACCATCAATCATATCTAAAAAAAGATAGTTTCTCATGCTATGTTGACAAACTGTTCAATATTTTCTTTCTTGGTCTCCCTCTGTATATAAAAAAGTAAAGGACCCTTTTCCACGCCTTTAGGCATATTGGGCATATAGGGCTAGACCTATATTTTAATAGACCAAATGGCACAAGAAGGGTGATGTGGTCAGCATCATGCTGGCCACGTTTACTTCCCAGAACTGCATCTGGTACCCACTCAGTGCTGAATCGAGCTGGGAATTAAGGTAATTTTTTTTAAAGTCAGGATCCGCCAGGGAACAAACCCACGACCTTCTGATCCGCAGGCGAGCGTCTAGCCGCTACGCCACTGTGACTCCCCCTCTGTACATATATCCCCTTGAATTTACCACAGGACTTCCAGCCAATATGGCAGATAGGCAGGATTGCATTTTCTTCCATATGTAGACTGAAAGGATATAGTTCACTTGTCTAGCTACTGGGTTGAGTGCATGGTGCGACACTGTGAGCAATACACCTACATGCCCAGGAGAAAAACTCCAAAGGACCTCTGAAACAATACTTGCCACTTTCTATGCAACATAACTGCCTCAGTAACATGGCTGAGATCCTTGTGTTCAAAAGTCATTACTGACTATATTTGCCATTTTTTAAAGCTTTTTGGGACAGGAAGTCTTGAAGGGGGAGGATTTAAAGTTGCCTGGTTAGTGCAACCCCCATGAACTATGCAGGCAAGGTTTTGTTTTTCCTAAACAGGTCTATGTATATAACCCAGCCTTGTCAACTCTGTTTAGACTGTCATGGGTCCTTAATGAAGCCAGATTTTTTTTTCAAAGCATGACCTTGGGTCCCAAGTCGACCAAACCTAAAATGGGTGTCAGGTAAAGTCCCAGGAAGTAGAGGCGGCTGGAATGAGGTTGACCACAACAAGGGATGACTGGTATTTAAAAAATGAGTCCTGCCTCATATGCCCGATATGCCACTGTCGTGTAAAGGGACCTTTACTTACTTTATGCTTAGAATAAAATCAAAGAAACATCTCAGTAATGCTATAGTGGAACCCCAACACAAAGTGCTTACCTTCACAAAGCTGACATAGACTGGCATGCCTTTGTAAATCTGGAACAATTCTCTAACCTGTTGAGACAAAAATATGTCACGGTTTAAGACACATTAGGCAGCTGAATGTTGAATTGAGAATTGACAACAGCAAGTGAAGAGTTCCAATTCCGATGGTGCCAGTAACTGTCTGTATATCCTTCTCGCCCTTCCCCTGAGTGTTGAGCATCTCCCAGATCCCCCGGTAACTCCTTGCAGCGCCATTCTCCTCAAACCGTAATGGTCTATCTTTGCCTCCGCCATGTTTATTCGCTCCCAAAAGGCCTCACAGTTTTTAGCTTGTCACACATCACTTCACCACTAAGTGGTGCAGAGCCGGCCAGTCTATCTGCCTGCTCATTTCCCAACACACAGGCATGATAATAATAATAAAAAGAATCATCGCCAGAGCTATAATGCGTGCTCTGTGCTTGATACCATACATGCTTGATTAGGCAACTATGGTAGTGCAGTGACTAACACTCGCCTGTCAGCCTGAAGGTCTTAGGTCAAATCCACATCGAGGTAGATGTTTCCTGAACTGACCACGGCTTCCAGGTCAGCTCAGCTGAAAATGGTTACCAGATAATGCACTGGGAAGTAAAGTCAGCCTGAAGGTCTTAGGTCAAATCCACATTGAGGTGGATGTTTTCTGAACTGATCACGACTTCCAGCTCAGCTTAGGTAAAAACAGGTACCAGATAATGCACTGGGAAGTAAAGTCAGCCACTACGAGGCTGACAACACCACCCATCAAGTGCCAACTGGTCTATAAAAATATGTCTAGCATGATATGCCTGATGCACTACTGAAGTAAAAAGGGTTATTTATTTACTTCTACAAAGACACATAAGAAGGATTCTGCAAAAGAAACAACTAAAAGAACAGCTGACAATAATAGCCTGGCGTAAAAAGGGTTATTTATTCACTTCTACAAAGATACATAAGAAGAATTCCACAAAAGAAACAACTAAAAGAACAGCTGACAGCTGAAAGCACGAACCATTGCTATTCAGGGATTATGTAAATTCCTTTCCCAGTAAATTATCTGGTGCCTGCTTTATGAGGCTGGGTGGATACCACAACTTTACTGGTTGGAACAATAATCCTACCCCTGCTGAATCAGTCTACCATTGTCTTAGCAGGCAAGGAAATTGATTACTATGCCATAGTCTGACTTTCTATCCCACCAGGCCTGCAAAACAAGTGACCAACACTTGGTGACACAAAGTCCCACCATTCGGAAAAGGATCAGCCGGGGGCAGGTCCAAGAAACCCTGCTCAACATGTCCGTTATAGCCAGGGCCCCTGACAACACCCAGAGTGGGGCTTTAAAATAATAAAAAATGGTATCCCATAAGGGGACAGGGGAGTGGCCGTGGCGGAGCGACTAGATGCTTGCTGCGGATCGGAAGGTTGTAGGTTCGCTCCCTGGTGGAGCCAGACTTTTTTTCAAAAATGACCTTGGCTCCCAGGTTAACCCAACCTTGAGTGGGTACCGGGTGCAGTCCCGGGAACTAAAAGCTGCCTACGTGATGCTGACCACATCACCCATCTTGTGCCGATTGGTATATAAAATATAGGTCTAGCCCTGTATGAAAGATATGTGTTCATATCTGGCCCCATTCTACCCACCGACCTTTCCTCTCTTGGATCCCCGGAGACTTTCGGTGTACAATTCGTCCATGACATCTCCAATGCATACTTTCCCCTGGATAGATGAGAAAAAGAAATAAAAAGGGAAAAGCACAGGTCAACATTATATTTTTGTTTTTAGGAAAAACCTGTACACATCTGCCACATTCAACCTGTCTTCTGTAGGTGATAACTGGATCTTTGTTATGTGACAACAGACAAAAGCTGGAGGGAGAAAAGCAAAAGTGGAGGAAATTCTGGCATCAAGGCATGAAGTGTGCGTGTGTGTGTGGTGTGGTATATATATATATATATATATATATATATATATATATATATATATATATATATATATATATATATATATATATATATATATATATTATATATATATATATATATATATATATATTAAATTATATATATATAAATGATTGGCGGCACAGGAGACATAAAGCTATGGAGAGAAATGATGATTAATTTCACACAGCTCTTTAAGACCATATGTTCCCCATATGGGGAAAGGGCTCAAATGTTTTATGGTGGGTGTCGGAGGAGAAAAAGACACAATGCCTCCTAAAAAGCAGCTTATTTTAATGCAGACTGTTGGTTCCTTGTCTCTCAGGCAGATGCACCCTGACTCAGAAAAAGCCTCCTAATTAGTCACCTCTTACGACAAACTTGTTAGGGAGCAGTGGATCTGTTCTTGTTTCCCACAAAATGGTGCCTCAAGGGGACTTTATTGAATCAAAATTCTTGTTATGTCACTGACATATTTAATGCATGTGTATTTAAAATGGCACAACAGTTTGTAAGAATGGTAATGGTGAATATTATTCCTGCAAGAAGAGGCATGGGTCATCCAGCAGGATGGTGGATACAGGATATCAAGGACACACTGGACACGAATATTCACAAAACAGGAAAGGCGGCAGGTGACCAGATGGCCTTCTGGACACGATAAGAGTGGCCTTCTGTGAAAGACCTGCTAGAGATGATGATAAGTATTTTATTTAAATTACTACGAGAGGAGAAGAGTGCATACTCACATCCTCAGCTGCAACACTTTCAGGATCGATGTCTGTTACAATAAGGTGTGTGTTCACATAACTATTGGGAACAGAAAACAAGTGAATACACAATCAACTTCAGCTTGCTAATGGGGAGATATTTCTTTTACTTCACACTTATATAATGAAACTAACAGGGCTACTTCAGTATTCTGTCACAGTATGGCCCAAAAATTGTAGAACTACAGCTATCAGTAGGTTAAAAAAAAATGATAATGATGACATCTTGAAAGAAACAATATCAGGAAGAGAAATGGTTAGGTTATGAGTACAAGATAATTGGACAGAAAGCAAGATAGATGAAGAACTAAACAGAGGATGCAAGACAAACAGCTTATTATAAATTTTTTTTTAAATAATACAGAAACCATGAGTTGTTAACCCTTTAGCTCGGTACTATGGATATCGCAACCCTTCAGCCTTGATTACAAAAGATACTATAAATCTGAGAGAAATGTGGCTTTTCTGCCTTCCCGGGCAGGAACCCAGACCACAAGGAGTTCGTCACCTGGTCGCCACTAAGTCAGGTTTAACTGGACAGTTAAATATTGTTCTACCTGTAATGGAAATGATTTGCAGTATGAAAGATGATACTGTTGATAAAAAACACAATGACAAAAGCCATACACATAGGTGAACAGACAAATATGGCTAATTTTACATATTATTTAATGTTGTGTTTGTGGCTTTGGGTGTTGTGAGTGCAGTTTCATAGTACTGATATACCAGGATTCGAAGTGAGCGGCAGGTAATTTGGTAGCAGTCCAACTTGCATTGATTTGTTATGGTGGTATAAGCATTATTCACATTCCATGCACCAACATGTCACAATTCACCAGAATATTCTAGTATACATAAAGAAATGGTGAACAAATGCAAAGAGGCTAAAGAAACCTGGCTAAATCAGATGTGCACAGAGACACTTGCTGAAGTTCTAACATCTAATCAATATTTTTTTTTAAACTAAAGCTCTAACATCTAATCAATCCAATTACAATCTCTGATACTTAACTAAGGCTTTAAAATCTAGACAACCCACTCACAATCTCCAATATTTCTTACTAAAGCTTCAACATAAAATCAAGCCAATTATAAACTCCAACACTTACTTAAGCTTAAACATCTAATCAACCCCTTCACAATCTTGAACATCTGTTACTGAAGCTCTAGCATCTAATCAACACACTGTCTATCGCCAACACCTACTGATGATATAACATCTAATCAACACATTAACAATCTTGAAAATCTCTTACTGAAGCTCTAACATCTAATCAACACACTGTCTATCACTAACATCTACTGATGGTATAACATCTAATCAACCCGCTCACAATCTTCGGCAATATTACAAATACCCAACTATAAACTGACCCAAACAGAAGCTGCAATACCAACACTCTAATTTTTCCTAGCGATACTCTAATCTGTTTTCACTGATATTCTCAAATCTAAAGGACATACACACAATCTCCACTACTTACTGAAGATGAACACCTAGAACATCACAAGGAACAAACTCATAATCTCTGTACTCCTGAAAAGAGAAAGAGGCAAAAATAGCAGACTAAATCAAGAAACAAAACAATAAGATGCTTTCACTTTTGCACATACTTCCCAGCCAAATTGTGGTCCCCATTTTAGACCACACCGGCTTGAAAGCTTGTGTAAACATTTTAAGAACATCTCCACTTTGACTTTAACCACATAACAACTAGGCTGACCTGCAGGTATGCTAGCCACAGTACTACAGCAGAGTGGTGCAGGAAATCAAGAGGTATTATTCTTTATTGGCCTTAGTTTTCTTCTTCGCGTTCACTGGCTGTAAACTCCGATTGAAAGTTCTGCTTGTTCATCCATTTCTGGACTTGAGTCTTGCTCCAGAACTTGATCTCTGTATGCACATCCATTATGCATGCACATTTACAGATCTGGCTCATTTGTTTGTAGACTGTTACTTCCATGCTTCTAGGAAGACCACTCTAACTCCAAAAGGAAAAAAACATGTAGTCTATGTTTACGACACGCTAGCTGGGCTTCTGAACCCACGCAGGGAATTCACTTAGTAATTCTCAAGTGAACCTTGTGGCAACAGTTAAATTAACTACATAGCAATTAACTACTGGGCAGAGAGGTATTTGTATTGGTAGCACAGTGGACAGCTGCTTGCCAGTTAGCATCAATTGTTTGGTTTGAATTCCCATTCTCTGTGTGTGGGTTCCAGGGCCCTATTTGGAGAAAAATAAGAACGAATCCACTTCCTTCCCAAAAGGCATGTCATAGGTGTTGACTTACTGGGGGCATCCTTGGAACCTGGAGTACATCTGCCTGACAGGCAAGGAACCATGAGTCTGCATACAAATAAGCCGGATCTGTGAAGCGGATGTGCATGAAACACTCAGGTTTTAGATCACGACTGAAGTCTAGAGGTGGACAACACACAGAACTTTCCGCTGTATTTTACAGCCGGTAAGCACCAAGAAGAAGAAACAGAAGAAGAAGAAGACTTATCCAGTTGTTACATTAACACATTCTGTTCCTTAAAAACTAACAATTGTATCCCATATTGTTATTACAGTATTTATGAGTGTATAGGCCTGTGACGAAATGACCTCAGTGGTCTCAGAAGTTATATTGTGCTTAATAATTTCTTATGTTCAGAGAAGGACAAAGAATTAAAAGCAATAGACACTGAGCCTAAAATAGTTCTAAAACCACTATAAGGGATTTGAGAATTGTTTAAACTGTGTTTCCCCTCTTAGCCAGACAAAGCAACCTTGCGTTATGTGATATTACCTAATACTACTGTAGCTAGAGTTTCACATGCCCATGTCATATAATTATCTCCTGCCCAGTCTGTAGAGGCAAGTAAAGGGGGAGATAACTTCGTATCACACCTGATTAGCTCCCCTGAATCTGACCATAGTGTCATAAAAGGGTACCTAACACACACTGAGTGGGGCCGGCGTCTGAAGTTGGGGGGGGGGGGGGGGGGGGGGGGGGGGGGGGGGGGGGGGGGGGGGGGGGGGGGGGGGGGGGGGGGGGGGGTCACACATGATAGTGAAATTCTCAAGAGAACAGATGTTTGGCAATTAGGAATGTTTTTGGGGGTGATCTTGGTCTAGTAGGAAACACAATGGCTTCACTGACCGTCTTTTAACATCTGCCAGTTAGATTCGTTGTAAATTAGATTGGGTCACTTAAGAATGTGTGCTCTAGGGATGTCAGTCCAGAATTGAGTGACAGGTTACTTGTTAGCTAGGTTGATCTGCTAGGTACCTCAGAGGCGGGGCTTTTGGGGGGGGGGGGGGGGGGAGGGTGGGGGGTGGTCATCTCCTTGAGGGTTGGGTAGAACCTAGTAGAGGGTGGAGTTAAACCTTGCAGACAGATAGGGGTATTAATAAGACTAGCCCTGGAATTTCTGCCATAATCGCTGCCACAGGCAACAAACAGGTCGACCTTAGAGGTAAATCTAATGGTTTGATTCTAGTTTGGCGATTGCTGGAAAGTTTCCAGGTAAAAATTGATGCATGTACAATTTGATTTTTTCAATCTTGTATACATAGGTTAGGGAGTTAGCTAAAATCTGTTCTACCTTTTTCCTAATTTGTCTACACATTCTGGCTTGAAATAGTTCTTTGTGAGTATTCAGTATCTCAGTTAGGGAACTGCTAAACCATTTCTATTTCTTTGTATGTTTGTGGGCAAACATGTTTTTTTCAGTGTATGTTTTCATGTTTTATAAAAATAAGACTTGTATAATGAAATGTAAATTATTATGTTTCAACCATCAACCAAAACATGAGTTTGGACAGTGGGAAATGATGCCCACATATGCAGCTATGCTGTTACGTTTGTGTGTGCCCACCATGTGCTCACCTAATGTGTTCACCTAAACAGGGGATTTATAACCCCAGGGGAAGAATCATGAGTGTATATTATTCACTGTCACTGAAACACTGAACCCAGATAATATTCAGGACAGCATGCTCGTGTAAAAATGTTTGGCGTGTTCCGCACATAACCTGCGCCACATGTTTATGTCAAATCAATGTCAGCAAGTTGGAAGTCTGAGTGATGACGGACAACAGAAAGTCAACTATCATGACAGAACCTTAGAGGGAAGGCAGGATATGTGAGACGTCGATTGTGAGACACAAAGACCTTTAGATTAGACTGGAGAGAATGTGGAATATGAGGAGGAGTGATGAGATATAATGTATTATTATATATTGTATTAATTGACACATGTATTCTTAGTGTAAGTCAAGATACTACACGTATGTGTTTGTTTCCATTATTACAGCTCCCATGTGGGTGAGGATCAGTCTTTTCTAAGAACAGAAATAGAGGGTCATCACGGTCACGAGACTACATTGTGTTAGAACTCGGCCAGCTGGGAAACAGGTGGGAACCAGGTGGAAGGACCAGGAGAACTGGGCGGAAAAGTGGGAACAGCTAAGAAGGGACTCAACACGAGGACTCTCAGAAGCTCCACTTTTCTAAAACAACAAAAGTTACGTATCTTGTATTTCTGTAACTAAACACCACCATTATCACTTTATTCTAATCTTGGGTGCTCAGTTATCTAGCTGAAGTATCCCATTCCCACCATACCATCACTATTGACTAAAAATATAGTATAAATCAAAATGATTGCTAGGTTAATAAATCAATTATATGGTCTTATCCTGCATCAGTTTTTGTAATTCCAAGTGTGTCTGCTCTTACATGTTTAATTAAACTGTTAAGATAGAATAGCATTTGGTGGGGGCTCATTAAATAATAATACAATTTCTTTACCAAGAGAAGGTCGACGGATTGGGTCAACTGCCCTGTCTAGTGAATCATTCAAGATAATAATATATAGACATCTAAAACCCATTTCCTTCTCTTGTGGGTACCAAGTTCAGCTAAAGTTAATATAAATAACGAGCCAATATGGCTGTTTTCTTGGATATCCAGGACTTTGTCTGATAGCAACATAGCCCAGATAATAGTTCAGTTAATCTGGTGGAGGGGATGTGTTGAGAGGAAAATCCCTACTCAACATATAAATCATTTAAACCCAAATCCAGAGAACCCACGACCTGGGACGTCACACTAAAAATATTGTAATCTCAAGGGAAGTGGGCCGTAACGTCACAAGGCCTCAGTATTTTAACCAAAAATTGTTGACAAAAACATTGGTGTGGCTTATATTTGAGATATTAAGCTTACATGTCACTTATTCAAAATTTATTAATAAAATATTAACCATTCTGAAATGTACCTTATGAAAAATAGCGGTAACTGACGCCACCGTGGTCCATTACCAAATATTCTAGCAGACTGGTTCTTTCTTCCAAGCATTTTACCTTTTTACCATGAAAAAACTGTTGACTTTGGAATGTTTTTTCAAAAGCATCCTTCATTCCAACCCCTCTTCATATATTTCTTTTCATCCACATTCCTCTCAGCTGCTCGGTTTTAATTTTTTTGCACACAACCCACTACTGGCAACTTATATTTACAACTGTAACTTGCTCTTACACTGCCCATCTTTCACTGCTTACAGGTATTTCTTATCCTTCTTTTCATTCCTCTGTAACAAATACTAATATTTCGGTTTTGGTCTCTCAACGAAATTCTAAGAAAACATTTTTTAAATAAAATTATTGTATCAGAAACAGGGTGCTGCCAATACACAAGAAAATGTGTTATTTTAACTCTCTAGACCCAAACTATTTCTTAAACTAACACATTCTTACACTAAAATAAATTAACAGTTGTTTGGTACCAAAATACTTAAGCTAAGAAACACTCAAACTCACAATACAAAATGTCAGTTATCAACCTACCCCCATTTCCCATGTCTCATCCAAAAAGCTGGCATTCTTCAGATACAAGCAGAAGGGTATGTTCTGGACTTCTGCCAGTAGGGACAAGAGAATTTCTGAAATATACAAACTCATTCTTTTCAGAATTCAAGCATGCAGAAGGTACAACAGTCACATACAAGAACACAGACCAGATTCCTGATTTTGTTAATCATGTGAGATGGCGAACTGTGATCACCTATTCTAATCAGCAAAGTACATGACAATAGTCAGTACTAAAAAGTAAAATTTGATGTTTAAAAAAAATAAAGGATCAATTTCCACACCATAAAGTGTACCAGCACATGTTGCCAGGGTCAGATTTTAATAGGCTAATCAAATCTGAATGGGTTAAGTGGTCACATTTACTTGCAACAATATTTCCTAGTACCCATTTCTCAGTTGCACTGATACAGTAAAAGAAAGTAAAAAAAAAAAAAAAAAAAGCAAAGGACTCTTTTCCACGCCTTTAGGCGTTTAGGGCATATAAAGCTAGACCTATATTTTATAGACCAATCGGCACAAGATGGGTGGTGTGGTCAGCATCATCCTAGCCACCTTTACTTCCCCGGAATGCACCCGGTACCCATTCAAGTCTGGGTCGACCTGGGAACCAAGGTCATTTTTGAAACAAATCCGGCTCCTCCAGGGAGAAAATCCACAACCTTACGATCCGTGGCAGGCGTCTAGCCACTTCGCTACGGCAACTCCCACTGATACAGTAAGTCAGTTAAGGGGTCACTACACCAAAAAATTTTATTTTTTTTATTTACAGACTTAGAGCAGTTATTTTATAATGGTCGTTTGTAGGGATACATGTTATTACATTTGTATACTTAAAGTGTTAAAAAATCATAGTTGTCATGGCAATAACCGCCATCTTGTGAAAAAAACAATATGTACTTAAAATCCTAAAATTTCAAAAACAAACCTAGATATTCAACAATAGAGGATGGATCCATGACCTTTTATCTTATTCAGAGGTACAGGTCTAGTTTATTTACTTTAAACATGTTTTTAAATATTTTTCGTAGAATTTTAAAATGTAGGTTTATTGAAAAAGTCAAAAAATCGAGCATCATAAGACAATAATCATATTTTAGAAAACAAAATCTTTCTAAAATCTACTTTTAGATAGACCAGTCCCTATAATATTGTTTATGGAGTATGCATTCAAAATTTCCTGTTTCTACTCTTTATATTAGCTTAGATTTTAGGATTTCACACACACAGCAAACTGAAATATAGAGATTTGAGAAAACTTACTTTTAAACTTTTTTTTATCTTAAAAAAGTGCACGAGGTGGTGTCATTAGTATTAACTTTTCAATGCTAAATTGTTTACAAATGACATAAATTTTATGTGTCATCTATTCTACGAATGCCGAACTTAACAAAAACGAACACATTGAAAAAGTGATATTTTTGTCATAAATTGGGAAAAATGCCGTGTAGTGACCCCTTTATTTTTTAAAATTCAGATTTATTTCATACTTATTACTATCTGGCTCACAGACACAATTCTGGCCATTCAAATATTCTAGATTTAAAAATCTGAACTCTTAAAATAAAACTGTAAAACAGTAATAGTTTCACAAGTTGGGAAAAAAAAATCAAATAGGTTAAACAATGACAAAATTTAACTATGAAAGGACCTTTCTTCTTCTTTTCATTAATCTGAGTGAAATAATTGTGCTGTGCCAGTTTACAGCAAAGCTGCAATATTTGTATTGGCTTTCGGCTGCAACATCTGACTTCTTCAAGCATTTGCTGATGGACTTAACTTCCTTGGATAGTTACGTGGGACAAGATGCAGTCTTATTTGTATGGTTTCTCTTTGTCCCCTTATCTACAAGTGTTGCCCCTGGAGAATCTATCCCCAGTAACCCTGTGTAGACTGGTCAGCCCTCAAGGGAAGGCAAGAGCAGAGGATGAGCATTCCTTGCCATCCAAAGAGGCTTCAATAAATGCAGAGCCGTCACATGATGCTCTAGTTCTGAACTCACCCAAGGAATCATAAGGCTTAACCTCAATCCATATAGTGAGCGTTTCACTCATTATGGGCTGCGCCCTTTAGGGATCCTCAAGAAGCAGTCTGCAGACCTAAGACTCTGATTCCTCGCTCAAAGAGGCATCTAACTTCGTCAGCATGTTAGACTTCCCTCTTTGACAATGACATCGTTCAGGTGGATGTCCTGAGTATTGTTTACATCATTCTGGGAACCATGCAGCAGACACGGCTTCCCTGTCTAGTTATGACACTCTGATTAGTGTGACCTTTGGTAGTGGACACTCAAATTGTTTGAGTCGTAAAGTAAAATCCTTGAGCTAGGTACATCTGAACCTTTTCTGTTTTAGCAGGACAGGAACGGACATTTGGGCACAAGCAGCCATACAGTGGGAGTGCTAGCTGACAGATGTTTGAACCAAGGTTTTGTCATTTAGTAGAAATGACAGAAGTTTGTCATTTAGAAGGGTACTCAGCCAAGAGGAAGGCGAGGGAAAGACCTAAAAAGAGATGGCTAAATGGTGTAGCAGAAACCTGCAAAAAGATTAACAAACCCATTACCCAAGCCACCCGAGAAGCGCAAGAGAAATACAGAAAACCACAACACTGGGCTACAACTTGGTATCAGTAAGATGACAAAAGAAGAAGAAGATGACTATATAGCCACAATAAATTTTAACAGTGAAATCAAGCATTATAATAATTTTAATTGATTTTTGGAGTATGAGAATGAATGTGCAGACAACAAACAAAAATATTTGACAGCATTAACAGGGAAACCTATTTCTTTAAAAAAATGTTCTATCTATTAAAACTGACATCCTAAAAGATCTGAACATCAAAGCTAATTGACTGATTAACAGTATCTTGTCCTGGAAGCTAAAATATATTGGCCATATAAGCACCTTGGCGGATTTTGGGGGGGGGGGGGGGGGGGGGGGGGGGTGGGGGGGGGGACCGGACAGAAAGCATGGTGCCAGACAGGAGAGCAGGGGCTGACCAGAATGAAGAAATGCACAGGATATAAATCCTTGGGTACGAAAGTGCATGAGGCACCAACAGCTGGCAAGAGACAGTTTCTTTCATGTTTCCGGCAGATCGTGATGAGAGTGACGTTCCTCAAAGGAGCTGCTTCCACATGATGATTAAAAATTTAGGTGCTCCATTTTTTCTTCATGGATGAGATGTGTTGTTACTGTTACACACAATTCCCAGTTTGGGTTCTGGGTCCCCATTATGGGGAAAATAAAAATACACACACTGCCTTGCCAAAAAGCATGTCGCAGGAGTCGACTAGCTGGGGACTTCTTTCGAAGTCGGAGGGCATCTGCCAGAGCGGCAAGGAACAACCAATTGCACACAAATAAGCCAGTAAAATGGCTGGAGGTCACGGATTCAGGCCCCGGTGACGGCTGGGTTTTTTTCCACATGGACTTTTAGTAATTTCCCCTAGTCTCTGGGTGGTAAGATCAAACACCCGTGTGTATTGTTGCACACGTACAAAATCTGTTGGCAGTTGGAAATCAAAAAGAGTTGGAAATCAAAAAGATTTGCCTAACCACGCTGACTGGGCAAAAATTTGGAGTTATAAATCTACCAAATGTATTTCAGGATCCTCGCCGATGCTACAGAGTTCATGCACTATAATTCTTCGGACTCAAGCTTGAGACAGAAGTAGAACAAATCACTTATGGGTTACTCCTTGTGCCATGATGTTGATCCATTGTCTAAACCTATACTTAAAAGAAGAAGAATTACATTCAATTTATATTTTAGCTAGTTTTCTGTAACTCACTTTACATAACAATTGTGTTTATAAATCCACTGCTCAAAAGTTTGCTCACCTGAGAGAATATCATTATTTAGTATAGATGAGGTGGCATCATACCAGATCTGAGGAGGCAAGTTTAAAGTATTAGTCATTAAGTTAGTTGATGAGTCAACAGATTATCCTCATTGCACATTGAACCATTCAGTCCATAAGTGATCGGATCCCCTCCTTAGTAAATCCTCCAATATGTAGAGGTTCGGTACACAAGTTCTGTGTTAGTTTCTTATTCTTTTTTGGCTTTCCACATACTGCTCTTGTCTAGCAATCCCCCCCCCCCCCCTCCCCCAACATGTTGTTCTTGCAGTCTGATCATGGTTTCAGATTCAGTCATGACCTGGTTCTCGCAACGATCTTTCTTCTCGTAGAGCATTCGGAATAGCAGCATGGTCCATGGCTAATCCACCCTCCACAGTAGCTTTAGCTGCAAGCCAACAGCATGCTCATTTCCTTGGCACAAATATGAAACTGATACGTGTCAGCCCCGACTGCTTTAGAGACTGATTAGACTTCAGTTTTTAACCTATCAATAGTACTCCTTACACCTACATGACTACATGTTAAACCTGGCTGGTGTAGTGTTACAAGTGTCCTAATTATAACTTCCGTGGAGGATGAACAGGGTATCTGAAATCTGTCTTGCTGGTCTGCCATTCTTCTTCTTCAGGTTCACTGACAGCAACTCTGGCAGAAAGTTCTGGCTGTTCGTCCACATCTAGACTTTAGCCTTGTTTCAGAATGCTAGAATGCTGTCGCCTTCACTTTAACAAAAGAGTGGTCCAAGTTGAATTTCAAGTAGGCACAGGGATTTTTTCCCCCCAACAGTGTAGCTGTGAGTAAGTTAAAAAGTGTAAGCATATTCTGAAAATTATCTGGGAAGAAAAACAGTGCAGCACAGTACTGGTTAATGGTAGAATCATCAATGCTGAACCTATAGAGAGAATTAAACAAGTTTCGGTGGACCAGAAAGTGAAGAAAAAACGCTGGTGTTGGACAGGACACAAGAGAATATCTGAGAACAGTATACAGTTGAGTCTGGATAAGTAGAAGTCGCAGGGACCTAAGAAAATGCTTCCACTTTTTAGGATTTCTACTTATCCAGACAGCCCACACACTAGAGAAAATTGCCGGGACTAAGCTGGTCATGTCGACTTAACCGAAATTCGACTTATCCGTTTGACTTACGTGGACTCGACTTTAACTAGAATTTCTTTGCACTAGAACCCACAGGGACACAGAAATACAGCCAGCAAAAAACAAACTTGGAGAAGGGAGCTAGAGAGTAAAGTTAAAAAAGATGGGGAGAACATGGGGTCAGCTACATGCAACAGCAAAGGGTATAATGACTTGGCACCACTGGAGAATTGAATGCAGAAGAAGAAAACTGGTTACTCCCATTATCATAAATGGGTTCAGCCAAATATTTCACATCATGACCAATATTTCCCCATGGAGTTACATCTGTATGTTTAGTTACAAACATTTAGTTATCAAACATCTGTATGTTTACCTTTAGTGATCAACATCTGTATGTTTACCTTTAGTTTCAAAGTGAAAATGAGCCTGAACCTACAG